>JBBPBX010019878.1:0-11372 GCA_038048925.1 Garcialebias charrua | reverse complement strand
CTCTGAAAAGGGTGACCTTTGAGTGCCAAGATTACCATAATTACAACCAGCAATCCATCAAGTCAACCAGCAGTCAGAACACTGATGAAGTTAAATAATCACACGAAGAAGGTGCAAGTCAATGTGTCAACATTTGACTTTTTGAGGAAGGGAGCTTTGTTTTCTTTTGGAATGAAGCTCACTTCAACGTCTTGGTTCCTGATGTATCCAGAACAGGAGAAAGTATGATCAGGTCTCAGCTGAGCGCCACTGAAAAAGGGAGTCTCCTTCCTGGTGGCCCCGCCAGCTGGCTATCTGCCCAGCGCCCGCCAGGCAGCACACCACCATTGTCCTGTAGTTGTTTCAGGGTGATCTGAGAATTAAAATAGACGGGACAACTCATTCTTGCCATTTTTTCATGTGGTGACAAAAAACAAGAGCTCTAATGGACACTAAGTGCACAATGGGCCTAATTAAAAGATTTAAGTGATGTTAAAATGTTGGCTAAGAGCGAAACAGTCCCGGAGAGTTCCTGTTCTTATCTACAGTAATAGGACTAAAGGAACACCGTGTTAACAGAGCTGCGATGAGCCATGTGAAAGTGAAGCTTTTAGCCGAGTCAGTTAACATTATGTAACAAATAGTTATACTGTAATATCACGCCCAAGATAGTTTTACATGACACTCTCTGGGTCCACTCAGGTATCAGAGGCTGTTCAGGACTCTTATTACAAAACAGTTTCAGGTGACTTACCTGCAAGAGGTCAAATGTGACACCTCTGTTCACACTTGGTGGTACTCCGTTTACCTCAAAATGTTATTTTGCTACCAAATATCAACTATCAGTGCTGTATGCATATACAGCCTCGCCACACAGTGAGCAACAAAGAACTTCAGCAAATCTGCTGATGCTTCTGTAAAAAGTGCAGCACATTCAGGCGTCTGAACAATATCACTTTGACATTAGTACGGTTCACAGCCATTCGAGTTGCACTATTGCGTTTATCTTTTGAAGAGCTCAAATACTGAACAGATTTAATACAGGAAAAATGGCACATCACATACAATGACTAACCTATAAAAATCCACGGGCGCTGAAAGCTGTCAGCTTTTCTCTATGCGGCTTCACTGTGAATCTACATCAGCTCTGTGTTTAATTAGGTGAATATACAGTAATGCTGCTCAGTTGTTCTCTGACTGACAGCACCGTATGGCCTACGGTGACCACACTGGATCCAAAAACAATCAAAACACACAATAATCCAAAGAGCAACGTCCCATGATCCACTTTGATTAATAAAATCGTGACAAACCGGACAGTTATAATTTGACAACCGACTCATTAGAACTATTAGCCAGACAAAACAAAAACAGTATCACATAGGGCACATTATACACCTGTTGACAGTGTTATACAGCAACCTTCAGCAATGACCTGGACAAGCAAAGGGCTTGCATAACTGGAAGCAACATGTTCGAAACAACCGTATTTCATCCAGCTTTTTAACGGTCACTAATGGCGTGCCACAAGGCTCAGTTTTAGGACCCAGTCTTTTAACCATTTATATAAATAACGTAGGTCAAAATATTCCTAATGCCTCCTTTCATCTCTATGCTGACGAAACAGTTTTTTATTGTTGAGCAAACACAGTTGCCAAGGTTCTCCAGCTTCTTCAGCCTGTATTCGATAATATTAATAATAAAGTGCTATGTGTTGTCATCATTGTATGTTCCCAGAGACGAAATTGTCTCTCTGCATTTAACCCATCACACCTGGGATACACCCCGGTGGAGCAATGGGCAGCTATGTAGGCGCATGGGGAGCAATTCTGGATTACGGTGTGTGTCCTGCTCAGAGACAACATGACTGGGGATCAAACCCAGGACCTTCGGGTCTGGAGTCGGCTGCCCTGCCTCTACACCATCTTGGGATCAAACCCAGGACCTTCGGGTCTGGAGTCGGCTGCCCTGCCCCTACACCATCTCAGCTCCTACATCATTCAGTCTGACCTATTCCATCTCAAACTGGTGCTAAATGCTGACAAAACCAAAGGGATGTTGTTTTCAAACAGAAAGCTGGTGCCAGCATCTCTTCCTCCTGTCTCATCCATGCATCGTGGTGGCTGTTCCTATTGAGTTTGTAGATTCTTACAAATACTTGGAAATGTTAATTGATCCATATCTCTCTGTTAAGCTGCATGTTGAAAGCGATAAAGGAACTGAAATTGAAACTGGGTTTCTTTTTCAGAAATAGATGTTGCTTAACTTGGAATGCCAGAAAACATGTTGTAGCTGCTCCGGCCATAGACTATGGTGATGCTATTTACATGAATGACCCTGCCAGCTCCTTGCAGATGTTGGATGCGGTCTACCATGGTGCGCTAAGATTCATAACTGGTTGTAACTACCGTACCCATCACTGCACTCTGTATTCACTGGTCAGTTGGTCATTATCTACACATGGGCTCTCACACTGGTTCATCTACATCTATCAATCACTCCTTGGTCTGCTGCCTTCTTATATCTTCTCCCACATGTCACGTGGTCAGTGCAGATACAGCGTGTGCTCTCAAGACATCACGACCTGCAGTGTTCCCTCAGTGCAGACTGAACTCGGCAAAAAGGTATTTTCTTACTCTGCTCCTCTAACCTGAAACATCTTGCAACAAGCTCTGAAGCTGTCCACTTTGATTTCTTTAAGGCATTTTAAACATTTGATAATGTCAATAGAAATATCAAAGCAAATATTGTTATTAATATTTTACCTTGTTTTATATGGCACCTTGATTTGACAGTTATTATAACTTCTTTTATTTGATTTTAATTGATTTTTTTTTAAACTCTCTGTCTAAAACAGGTCTCTCTTGAAAATATGTCCTCGTGACTCAATGAGACTAACCTGTATAAATAAAGGTTGAATGAAAAATAAATTTTGACCTTGATTTGTGACCGCTATTTTGGAGCTGGGTTGATGACTGGGTCCATACATCTCCTACATGTTTCTGCTTGAGTGCAGCTACAGCGTGCGCTCTCAGGACATGATTACCTGCAGTGTTCCCTCAGTGAGGACTGAACTTGGCAAAAGGGCCTTCTCCTACTCTACTCTGGTTTCCTGGAATATCTTGCAAAAAGAAGCTCTTGACCTTGACCACTCTAAGTGGCTTTAAACATCTTTTAAGTTCCTGACAAGAACCAATGCAGACATGTTCCTGTTTTTAGTTTTCCTGTTTTTAGTTTTCTACACTGCCTTACAATCTAGCTGGGGGGTGTTTTTGCTACTTTTTTCCTTTTGACTGTCCTTTTGGTTGACATTTTATTTTAATTTGTAAAATAAATAAATCTGTATGCCTCTTTATGATTGTCTATTGTTATTCACTGTTGTCATCACTCTCTTTGTTAAAGAAATCAGGTCTCTCTTGTAAATGAGTCCCCGAGGCTCAATGGGATTAACCTGTATAAATAAAGGTTGAATGAGAAATAAACTTTGACCTTGATTTGTGACCTTGACACAGCCTTCTGATTATGCACAAGTGAGTAAAGTTTTATTAAATCGTCTTGAGCAGATCAGAGGTTATGAGCAGGACAAGAGAAAGTTTACGTACGGACAAAGACTAGACCTAGCCTGGCCCTCACCTTCCTGCACAGCTCCGCTCAATTCTCATTTCCCTTCACTGCACAGTCTGGGACTTGTCCCATAGACAAGGATATCTCCGGTAGGTTTTGACCGGACCAATCAGAGAGCAGAAGGTGGAGTTTTGAACGACGTCGACTGACGTCGTCATTCAAAATGGCTGCCGCCACGAAGGAATTTTCAATAAAACAAGGTAAAAAACTATTATTTCTCTGCTGATAAAAAATATATTTCATAGCTGACGTTATATCAGAAGTGTTCCTGAGCTTAACAGTTCCTAAATCAATTCACGAAATGGTCAAATCTGCTGGATTTAAATAGTTTCGGTTTGACATTTTCCAAACAGCCTCGGGTGCGCTACGAAAATAAATGATAAAAAATCGAATTTTATCTCAAATGTTTTATCTAGGCCAACAGTCAGTAAATTAGAGCCATATAATTACACACTGGTGGCAGAAAAAATATCCACCGAGTGGTTTCTGAGCAATTTATCTGATAGCCTGGACCTCGCCAGGCTAAACTAACAAAACTCCACCTTCTGTTCTCTGATTGGTCCATTCAAAAATCTCCAGGAGAAATCGTTTTCAATGGGAGGAATGCCAGACCCTAGTCCAAAGCGAAGTGAAGGACAAGGGTCTGGTTACAACCAGGCTAGACTAGACCATAATAGGTCCGCCTTTCTACAGGCGTATAACAAACAAAATGGTGTTTTTTCAGAACAGTTCTAGCGATTGTTTAATCACCTTTAATTTAAATTCTTTAACTGCAATCTGTGAGTTTTAAATGATGCGTCTCAACAGCCTCTCAGAAACTGAAGCTCCAGAACGTTCCCAACAGAAGGAGGCCATGTTTGTTCCTGGCTGCTCCAGCAGAGCCCGTGAACACAGAGCACGGTGCTGTGGCCCCGCTCCAAACTGGACCATCTGTGCCTCCCTGAACTGGACCGAGCCACACCGGTCAACACTGAGGGGCAGACAGGGATGTGCAGCGTTGATGTGGCCCAGCAGGCCTCCAGATTTCCATCAGCACACATCCCTCCCTCTGCCGTTCTCCGGCCTCCTGCTGCTTTCCCAGCTACCTTCACAACAACGACAGCCTTCTGGCAGAGCACTCTCTCTCTCACACTCAGGAAAAGGGAGGAGAAAAGCACAGTGAGAAAAGCGCTCTCATCTTGCAAAAGGAAAGCTGTTAAAAGACTCGAGAGGCGTTCAGATCGAAGGCGCTGGTAAGAACCAAGCTTCTGCACGTCTGCCGGGGTCAGGCAGAGTCCATGTTGCCACATTTTCGCTCAAAACAGTGCAGCAAAAGGGGGAAGTAGGTAAAGCAGTGTCACACTGTCAAAGTTGAGAATAAACAAAGTGATCCACACACACACAGAGACATCATGTGGGGAGCAGCAGTAATACTTCCTGACCAGCAGTGACCTCAGCATGCATCAGAGCAGGGAGCATCTCTCAGCCCTTCCACTTCATTCAGCAGTTCTTGTTTTCTTTAAAAGCTTCTTTTCTTTTTTTACAATTATTGTGTCAATGACAGATGTTTGGCAGCTGCAAACTCTGCAGCTGACATAGGATAAACTTTAGCCAACCAAAGGAAGTTAGGAGCGCATCTCCCTGAATCAGCAATTGTGGTAGTGACTTCAGTCTTAAATGTCTTCCATCATAAGAAGATAAACCATAAGGTGTAAAGAAACTTGAGTTTTTATTGAAAATAAATTGAGAAGGGTTTAGGATGCTGTAAGACAGAATTTTTAAAAACATGTTCAAAATTCAAGGGGCAAAAATAAAAAAATTAACTAAACTTCTATTTAAACTACACTTCTAATTCTAAGGGTTGGCTTGTTTGCTTTGCAAACAAAGAATTATAAACCAACCATAATTAGAGAAAATTCATTTCCTTTGGAAATACAATGTGAATGCTTATTGCTGAAGAACTTGCTTAAAAACAGCTGAAATTAGCTAAGAAAACATGCTGAAATGTAGCTGAAATGAAAGAACAAGCCTAAATTAGCAGAGGAAAGCAGAAAGAACAGATATTTGTTGAATTAGGTTTAAATAAGCAGAAATTAGAGCAACAATTTGGAAATGAGCTAAAGAAGATGAAATTAGCAACAAAAAAATGTCTGAAATGTAGCTGAAAGTCAGAAGGAAGCACAAAGAGCCTAAATTACCTAAAAATGTGGAATTAACTGAAAAAGCTCAAATGAGCACAAAACAGCTAGTAGCCAAAATAACTGAAACTGGTAGAAATAAGCTGAAAGGAGCAAGCTGAAAATTACCATAAAGAAGTTAATTAGACCAAAAGTAGCAGAAAAGCCACAAAAAATTTAATTTATCTGAAAACAGCTGAAATTAGCTAAAAACGCTAAAAAGATAGCTGAACAGGTGAAACAAGCTTAAATTAGAAGAAAAAAGCAGAACAAACATGTTTGCCCTATTAGGCTGAAAGAAGCAAAGATGAGATCAAATCAAAAAAATGTTCAATACGTACAGAAACAACTGGAGGAAAGATGAGCACAAAAAAGTGGAAATTATCTGAAAAATACTGAAATTAACAAAACAGCTGAAAAGCAGCTAAAACAGTAGAAAGAAGCTTAAATTACTAGAAATGGAGAGAGCACATTTTGGCTGAAATAGGCTGAAAAAAGTTTAAATGAGTGCAAAAAGTGGAATTAGCTACAAATGCTAAAATTAGCATAAAACAGCTAAATAGTAGCTGAAAAATCAGTAAAACAAATGAAAGTAGCATGAATAAGCTGAAAGGAGCATAATAAGCTGAAATTCATAGAAAGAAGTTAGAAGCACAAAAATGTAGCAGAAAGGACAAAAACAGCTGAAAACAGCTGAAATTGGCTGAAAGTTTCAAAAAAGATTAAACTTGCACAAAGAAGCTGAAGCAGAACAAAATGTGAAAGGAGCAGTAAAAGGTTGTAAACACATCTAAAGATTTGAAGGATGGAAAACAAGTTCAATCATTTTCTGTGAGGAAAAAATTGCAGAAAAGGCTAAATATTTCAAAAAGCTAAAACTGTACAATAATAATAATAATGAATTCAATTTATACCGCACTTTTCATTAATAAAAATCTCAAAGTGCTATAATACCAAAAGTCATAGCAGGATTGTCCTGAAAGAGCTGAACGTTTTGATTTATGATTTGTTGAAGTAGTTGAAAACTGTGGGATGAGATTCCTACCAAAAACGTACTGAAGAAAAATGGATCATAATAGCGTGAATGCTTCATAAACATAGTCACAGTTAGCAAAAAGCTGTATTTGATGTTATCAGCTGCTGTGCTTATGGTCCTTTGTCTTTTAAATCCATGTAAGCTGAAGGTAAAGATCACCTGCACATGTTCTGGTAATGAAGCCAAAAAAGTGATGCTATCCCACTGCAATAAATCCATCAGCCACTTGTTGAGCACAAGCCACCCAAAAACACACGAGAAACAGTAATCCAAAACATTTCAAAGCAGAAAGTCACTGAAATCAACAGAAATGCTACAAATGTCCTTTGTGCTCCTTAGTTTGGCCCAAAAAAGTAGAAAACTGCAAGAATAGGAATACAGCAACGGTCTTGCAGTCATCAGTGAATTTTGTGAAATGCATACAGCTGGCTCTTAATGCTCACAACCCTCCTCCTGTGACAAAGCCACCAACAGCTGAACGAGCCTGCAGCATTAGCATATGTAAGAAAAAGTAGGTGGCTGAGCTGGAGGGAATGCTGAGTGTTGGTGTTTGGGGGAGAGGGGGGAGACTGTGACATTCAAAGCTTGAAGGCTGACAGGAAGGACAAAAACAAAAAGAGGAGGGGTTTTTAGTCATTGTTCCTCCCAGGAAGATCCCTAGGTCAAATCTACGAGCGTCCAGGTTTCGTGCACCGGCTGACATTTGGACCGGTCATCCAGACCCTGTGAGCTGCAGAGCCAGCAACCGTGGACGCCTGAAACATCCTGCGATAAGAAGTTAAAAGACCTGACCATGAAAGGGGTTTGTCCTTCTTTACAAACTGATAACCCCCATCATCTCACCACCTCACGATGTGCTAACATTTTACCTTCTGCAGAAAATGGAGCAAAACACAGAAGGAAACAGCTTTGTATGAACAAATGTTAGTGGGTGAAAGGTTACATCTATTTTTAGATGCATCACAGCGCAGATATTGACAATTCTGAATCAATTTTCAGTTTTCCCGCCATTTTTACTTGACGAAAATTTACTAATCATATTTATTTATGCGTCAGAAGCTATAGTCTTTTCATTTAGTAAAGTTGTATTTCTGTCTGTGTGTCAGCTGTACAGTGCGTTGGATAAATATTAGTTAACCAGCGGGATCCTGGTGTTTGGACGCAGGGATCGTAGCCCGCAGAGTTGTGGGCATGACGTCATGCATTTAAATAGCACTGTAAACAAAGGAAGACGGCTTGTGAAGTGTTCGTTTCAAGTCTGTTGGACAGCAGAGACTCCAAACTTTATAAAAGTACTGTAGTGTTTTTATATTGATTTTGTTTTGTACTGTATTCACTTCAAAATACAACCAGAAATATGACAGATGATTGTTGCCATATTTTTGCACGCATTTTACGCATGTGGAGTGCAGTCAGTTGATGTTTTCTGACCAAAAAGTCAATGAATTCAAAATGAAACTCGTATTTCCGATTTACCTGAACTCATCACATTTGTAAAGAAGTAACCAATCAGAAAAACATTTCCTCCATGTTGTCCACCGATAGCAGCAAAACAGAAACAGAACGTTGGGGAGGGGAGACCAAACAGATTGTGGGCACAGCAGCGAAACTAGTAGGGATGTGTTGTTGTCTTAATTGTTGTTAGGTCTTAATTGTTTTTAATTTTTAACTGGCTGTTTTTTATTGTTATTTTTGATTGTTTTATTTCTGTATTGTTCAGCACTTTGTGCACCTTCTGGCTGCTGAAAAGGGCTCTATAAATAAAGATTGATTGATTGATTGATTGATTGATGTGCGATATGGCATAAAATTCAGATCACGATATGTATTGTGATGGGTGGCGGTAACGATATGTATCACGATGTGTTTTTGGTATAAAACTTTCAATGCAATTTTTTTTAAAGCATAGGGTGTCCTTTTGCCATCATTTACAGTATTATGAAAACTGCTAAACCAAAAAATAATCTCAATCAAAAAAATTCCACTACTAGGTCCAGAGTTTTTAAATAATAAACAAATCAAGTATTAGGCTTCTTTCTTGTAGTGCAAAACAGTGCAAAAGATATCAAATGTAATTTTACCCATAGGTTTTAAACAAAAAAACATGTTGTTAACTCTTAACAGTATCTCTCAATTAATGAACAGCAACAGAGCAGCATTTTAATAATAATAATAATAATGTCACATTTTTGTCATCCGTGTACTGTATGCTTCCATACAAGACGAAATTTGACTCTGCATTTAACCCAATCACCACCAGGTGGGGCAGTGGGCAGCTATAGAAAGCGCGCCGGGGAGCAATTGGGATGAGATGTGCTGCTCAAACACACCACAAGTTATGCCGTGACTGGGGTTCGAACCTGGGTCCTTCGGGTCCCAAGTCGGTTCCCCTGCCACTACACTGAAACACTTCACCCTCCAGCCCTCTAGTGGGCGTCTCCTTCCACTTTAAGGAGAGCTGACACAAAATGGCGACCGGTTTCCTCTGTGCCTTTGACCAGAGGGTCTTGTGGTAAAATCACACAACACAGCGTTCTTTTACAGAGCAGAGAGCAGGTTTCTCTAAAGCTGACCAACGCTTTAACTTTTGATGGAAATTAGCATATAGCTTCGCTACTTAGCTCTCGACTGAAAGACTTTAACACCATTTGCACACAATTTTCAACACATACAAAAAAGCAACAATTAAATCTGACAACTCAGATTTTCCATCAGACACAACATTACTGCGGTTAGCCAGTAGAAGACAGATCTCTATCGTATGCTTAATGTCTATCGTTTCTACCGTGTACCGTATATATCGCATATTCCTAAAAACTAGCCAAAATAAAACTAAAAATACTTGAAATCTCCATTAGAAGGTGGCCTTACAACTTATCTCTCGGTGCACGGAGACACAAACTGTGGTTTGAACTTGTGAGAAATGAATTAAAATTATTTTCTTATGAATGAAGAGTTTAAAACAATCTGTGCAGAACTTTGAGCTGAAGGTGTGAATCAAAAATAATAAGAATATGAGTATGTGCACGTTGTCAGGATCCAAACGAATGTAGACAAAAGAAAAGCATGCTGAGGCTCTAAAAGTCTTCCTATACATCACAGAGAAGATGAATAAAACACATGATCAGATAAAAGCTCCCTTAAAAGACACCATAAGGACTTCAGCTGACAGCCTTTAACAGAAAATGTCAGTCCACTGTCAAATCAGATCCTGTGATGTCAGGATTTCTGACTGAAACTGGCAGAATAGTAGGGAACACCCTGAGACACCGTCTGAGGCTGGTTGATGACAGTCTATCTCAACTACTGCAGAGGAGTTATACAATAACCAACAACAATACCACATACAGCACGTTATATGCCCATCGACAATCTATTTTACAGCAATCTAAAGCCAGGACAAGCAAAGACCTTGTTTTGACTTTGACCTTGATTTGTGACCTTGAAACTGGGGTACAGAAATTGTGTACAAAAAAAAACACTCCATTTAGTGATGAAGTTTTGTTACATTACTTTAAGTGGATCAGAAGTTATAGGTTGGACAAGAGAAAGTTTACAGACCTATGTATGACTACAGTATATCGCAACAAGTTCGCCTTTCGATGGGATTTTCTTCTTCTTTCATCTTTCAAAAATCAAAAACAGGAATGCAGACATGTTTACTGTTGCACCGAGGGACAGAGAGAAATGCAATTTCAATCCTGTGTATGTCCTGTACATATTGCAGTTTTGACAATAAAGTTGACTTTGATGTTCCCGTTTTTGATTTTCTACATTTGCCTTATACAGTAATCTGTCTGTTTTGCTACTTTGACATCTTTGTTTTAACTTGTTAAAAAAATAAAAAAATAAAATAAACTGTATGCCTCTCTTATGTTTGTCTATTGTTGATTGTCCAAGGAAAATCTACTGTTGCTTTTGTCATCATTCTTTGTTTGTAGCCAGGGCTCTCTTGTAAATGAGTCCTCGAGGCTCAATGGGATTAACCTGCCTGAATAAAGGTTGAATGAATGAATGAAAAATCTTTTCCCTCTTCAGGGGTCTCCACAGCGAGTCCTCCTCCATCTCACTCTGTCCTCATTCCAACTACCTCCATGTCCTCTCTAACTGCATCCAAATATCTACAGTATTTGCCTTTTTCCTGGCAGCTGCATTTCTAACATCCTTCTACCAGTATACCCACTGTCCCTCCTCTGGACATGTCCAAACCATCTCAGTGTGTCCTTTCTAACTTTATCTCCCAGTTGTTCAACCTGTGCTGTACCTCTGATGATCTCATTCCTAATCTTACTCATCCTTGTCACTCCTAAGGAGAACCTCAACATCTTCATTTCCGCTAGGTACAGTATTTCCATTTCTTTCTCCTGTCTTTTTGTCCAAGTCTCTATCTTCAGACCATACAACAGAGCTGGTCTCACGTCTTGTAAACTTTTCATTTGACCTTTGCCAAAACCCTATAATAATTTTTTTTTAAAGACTCAACATTCTTTGAAGAAATGCCTATATCACCCACAGTCTTTCTTGCCAGAGTTTTGAGATAGAAACCTTTTATGTGGAGTTGTAAGCATATTTGTGTT
>JBBPBX010019877.1:14663-42414 GCA_038048925.1 Garcialebias charrua | reverse complement strand
TATATATATATATATATTAGGGATGCACCGATACCAGATTTTTGAAAACCGAGTACAAGTACAAGTACTTACATTAAAGTACTTGCCGATACCAAGTACCGATACAAGTACTAATTAATATTTTTTTAAATCATTCTAATTAACTTAAACTGTTTATTTTCATTAGACACTTCAAACATAAATAAACAAAGTACATTACTATTGGTAATCTGTAAAGTACAGGGATTAAAGTGAAAAAAAATCCTGAGCCTGAAACTTTTTTGTGTTGTTGATCAAATAAAATTGTAACATTTTGCCAACGTTTATTAAAAATGCTCTCTGAAAAGTGCAAACTGTTTTTAAACAATTCAGCTTCAAGTAACAAGCAAGTGTATTTTAAAGGGTTAAACATCTATGTTTACCTACATAAGTAACTTGATTCAATAACTACTGTAGTTTAGAGAGCAACAAGTCCCATGCATGCAGCTCAAAAACCTGTTTTATTTAACTACAGATTTTATTATTTTATTTAACTTTACTTATTCATGTTCCCCAGAGGGAAAATCTACCTTCTTATTTCAGCTGTCACCCCAGCTGTCACTGACTTTATCTGCACTGAACTCCGTTCAATCTAGAAATAACTTGGAGCCTCCGTCAGAAAGGAGGGGAGGGAGGAGGGGGGGATTGTTTATGTGTTCAGCAGTGTGTGTGTATGTGTGTGGGAGGGGGGCTGCGCTTTGATTCGCTGCACCCCCCACATCAACACAGAGTCCTGCAGCCAAACAGAGTTTGCTGCAGCTCACGCCTCAAAAACACATGTGCGCACACACACAGAAGACCTGCACCTTGCGCTCTGACGCTCGAAAGGGAGGACTCAGACGAGGAGCGGACACACAGGAGGAGAACGCTGAAGCCGCACGGCTCAGTGCGCGGAAGAGGACCGCAGCGGACCAGAGGCATTTTATTTTTTTGTACAAGTTTGGACATACTTTCAGGGCTTATAGAATGTCCAAACTTGTACAAAAAAAATATATATATTTTACATTTGAACTCTTACATAGTCAATGAAATGAAATGAAACTGGTATCGGGTCCTGTAGTATCGGAGCCCTTTTATGAGTACGAGTACGAGTAAACGCACATGGTATCAAGGTATCGGTGCATCCCTATTATATATATATATATACACACACACATATGTCGTAAATATATATTTGTAGGTATATGTATATATATTTATAGTAATCTACTGCAAAGTCATGAATGTTATGTGTCTTTTATGAATGAAAGGGGCTATGTAAACACAACGTATACAGTAACGGGCCGAGTCGAACCATGCTGTACCGGTACTAAAAGGTACTATGGAAAAGGGAAAACTACTGTTACATTGTGAGGACCAAATGCTCCTTACGGGGCCCAAAGCCTGGGTCCCATAACAAAAAGTGCCATTGGTAGGTTTACAGTTAAGTACGTACTGGTATGGCTAGGTTTAGGGTTAGGTATGTACTGGTAATGGTTAGTTTTACAGTTAGGTGTGTACTGGTAATGGTTAGGTTTAGGGTTAGGTACGTACTGGTAATAGTTAGGTTTACAGTTAGGTATGCACTGGTAATGGTTAGGTTTACAGTTAGTTGTGTACTGGTAATGGTTAGTTCCCTTATCAGTCATGTCACTCTGTGCAACATATTGCTATGGGAATTTTGCCCCCGCGCGATAACCTGAAGGAATACATTCACGCCTTTACGGCAGGGGCGTCAGCGTCACGCCAGAGGCCCCGTCCTCTGGGTACTTAAGCCACTGACGCCCACCCATCGCTCTTATTACCCTTCACCTCGCTTGAAACCTGAACTTCGTGGGACTTCTCTGTTGTCGTATCGCTCGATCAGAGGTGAGCTTGCTCCCTATGCTGAGCGTACAGAGAAATTTTTCCTGCGTACTGCTGGGTTGGCGAAAGCTAGTCCAGCGTTTTTCTACTTACCTCGAAGTTTTCTTCTCTCTCCAAAGCTGCTTCGCTCGACGGCGCTAACTACGTCACAACACTCCTTGCTAACCATTAGCAGGCTAACCAGCGAAAGCAAGATGATGGAGAGGACGGCTTTGAACAAAAGGAAACTAGGAACAGCCTCTACGCTTCTCGTCTCCGGACATAGCTCCCGAGAAGGGAAAACGGAGGACAAAGACTCAGAAAAAAGCCAGCAGGACGACGAGCCCTCACTCGCACCCCTGCCCCAGTGGCTACGGCTACTCCCTCTCGGCGACGGACACCCACGAGGCCTGTCCTGTCTGCCTAGGGATTCTGCATGCGAGAGAAGCGCTGGAATCCCCCAACTCCTGTTCCCATTGCTGTCGGATGCCGGCGGTAGTGAGGAAACGTTGCACGGACACGTTAGCTAAATCCATGGCTAAGGCCGCGGCGCTGAAGGCCGCAAGCCTCACGAAGTTGCACGCTCCCGAGCCAGAACTCGAGAACGTGGACCTGGAATGCAACGGTCAAGTCGGGAATGAGAACGTGTCGGACTCCTCGTTTCCCGTCGAGGACTCGACGCCCGAAGGGTCTGACCAAGACGCCAAGTATGGTTGCAGAGGGGAAAGTGTGGATTCCTCTCAGAACCTGGCGCAAATTCTACCGGAACCGGACGTTTCGGTCCCTGCTCTGTTCGACCTATGCCATAGGGCGGCGGACGCCCTACAGGTCGCGTGGCCAGACCCCACGCCTCGCCAACAGGTTACGAGGCTGGCGGGAAACTACTTCTATGCAAAGCAGCAGCCGACGACGTCGCAAAAAAGGCCCATTTTCCTGGACTTCCTCATGGAGCACACACGCTCCTGGGCGGAACCCGGAGCTCCCATGACGCTGCCAATTTCCTAACTCCTGGATGTCGCAGGAATGGAGGCAACAGGTCTCGCCAACATACCCTTGATAGAGGAAACCCTGGTGGCTCATTTGGCCCCCGCAGCTACGGGGACGAAACCAACGTTGCCCAGCACGGCCTGCCGCGCTTCGGAGAAACAGCTTGAAAAGTGCTAGAAGGCTTAGGGTCTCGCGCGATTAACGCCTCGACCATGATACAGGTGTACCTGGCCGAAAAGCTGCAGGAACTCCAGTTAACGACAAATGATCAAGCTGCAACGGAGGCCATGGAGGAGGCCCGCCACGCCTCTGACTTTGTGCTCCGCATGATGGGGACAATAGCCATCACGCAAGGCATAGCAATGGCAGAAATGGTTGTCGCCCAACGCCATCTTTGGTTGACTTTATCGAACCTCCCGGAAAAACAGAGGTCCCCCTTCCTCTAGCACCCGATCGAGCTGACGGGACTCTTCGGGGGAGCCCTGGAACGCATCCAGGCCAGGCTGGAACAAAGACGCAAACAGGCGGAAGCCCTCCGCGAGGGGCTGCCAAGGAAAACCTTTGCACCTCCAAAGGAAGACATGCGTGGCCTCCCACGGAAGAGACCTGCTGGCGAAACTGAGACTTTCCAGTATCGGCCAAGGGCCTCTTCACTGACCCCGTGTGGAAAGCAGATTTGGGCCTGATGAAACAGGACAAATTGATAATTTTACAAGTTTGACCACCCACGTGGTACGGGAACCTGACCTTTTGAGCCCAGTCTCCACTTGTAAAACACTACGAGGAGCTGGTGACATGTGTACGCACACTAAACATGACTCGCCTACTGTATGTGTAATCAAAACAAACACTGTTTCATGCATGTACAAAAATAAAAGTACCAAAGCACAGACTGCCCTGGTTCTTGACTCGAGTCCCACCTTCATAAAACACAAACCACGTGGTCAAACTATGAACCATAGCAAGATACACGAGCTCTGCATGAGACAGTCAGATCTCGCAATATCTTCTGTTGAGCTGATCAGCATGCTCGAGAGAGTGCAAGAAGGGTCAAATGCCACCCTTCCCTTACTCAAACATGACGAGCAACAATTGGACATGCCCTCTAGGCTCATGGCGCACGTGCAGGCCTGGAGGACATGTCTGCCAAATGAATGGGTCATGACGACTACATGTTGTGGGCTCAAGCTGCAGTTCACCAGGAGACCGCCCCCCTTTCACAGGGGTACTACAATCAAAAATTAACCTTGCACACGCATACGTGCTGAGGGAGGAAGTATTGACGATGCTGCAGAAGGGAGTAATAAGTTTGGTCCCGAAACGTAAACTATGCTCCGGCCATTATAGCAAGTACTTCCTGGTGCCCAAAAAGGATCATTTCCTGAGACCGATCCTGGATCTCAGGACTCTGAACAAGAGAATAAAAACTTTTAAGTTCATGTTATGTATCCTGAAGGGATTTAATGGATTTTTTGTAAACCTCCCATTATGTTTAGGTTACCTGAAGTCTGCAGCCTCCTGCTGCACCTTTTTTCTACTCAGCTAATCAGACTTGATTAGCTGAGCTACAAACACCTGCTGGCTCTCTCCCTTTTATAAGCTGGGAGCAAGAGCCAGAACAGTGTGGAGGTTTTGAGATGGCCAACTGAGGTTGGTGGATGCAAGCAGGAGCTTGTTGGAGCAACTTGAGAGCCTTTTTGGAAGGTAAACCAAGTTTATTGAAAAGCTTGTAGTGCAGGGAGTTTCTCCACCCTCCCTGGCTGTTTGTGAGCTCTAGTTAAGCGAAAAACGCCTAAAAAAGACATACCCAAATTAAATTAGAAGCTGTTCTTGAACCGTATGGAGTACAAGAAAATAGTTGGTGTCTTTGTAAAGATAACACTTTGAATTTTTTGTTTCAGCAGTCAAATTTGTTGTATCTGTTATTATTTTGTATTTATTGAAGTGAGAGCACACAGAAATAAAGCGTTTTTCTTGCCTCGCCTGAAAATGTTTATATGTGTCAAGCACCTGCACACTGATACAAGAAGATGTTGATTTGAATTTCATATGAGCCTAAACAGTGAAGTATTTACTAATACAGTTTCAAATTTGAAGTCAATAGCATAAAAATTGAGGATTTTGTGCCTGTTTTTGTATGTGCATGTTCAGGCGGACATCAATAAATCCAAACATACCCAAAACTGTGCCATGATGGGTAACACCTGTATTATGCCAACTTCAAATGTCTGTAACTGCTGAATACTTCAACATACTTCAGAATGACTGTCTATTGAAAGCTTACATCTGTTCCATTCATATATTTACTCTCAAGCTGATAGAAATACAGTAACTGTAACATGTCAGCAGGCCGCTCGTAGGTCGGGGACCACCTGTATACTGCAAATCACAAGAGAAAATTTCCACCACAGGTTCAGCTGCCTGAACCTGCCTGCAGACCCAACATCCCAGATAACACTCAGATAACACACAATAGATCTACAATGCTTCACAATGGCACAACAGGGGATCGAGCTACAAAGTCCCCCCCCACACACACACACAAGCTGCTCCTTCGTCAGAAAGCAATCACTTTTTCCTTGTAAATCAAGTTCTGAAGCTTGTCTTACGGTGTTTTCATGTTTCCATGGCATTTATCCATAGCTAAAGAGTGATAAAAGGTCAGAAGAAGCATGCGTAAAATCAACAAAGAGGAGCTCACCCTTTGACGCACGTCGCACGCAGCTGACTGATTCTGTGACGCAGTGAGTTTTACACCCCTCATGTAACTCAAAACCTGGCATGTCACATGTCTATACAACGGGAATTTGATTGGCTACAAGTCTGTGATGTCAGAATGAGCATCTCATTTGATTGGTCAAAGGCCCACGTGGGGGAAGGGGGGGAGGGTGATTTTTAGCTTCGTGACTCTGGGTGATGTGATTGGCTCTAGTGACTGAAAAGTCTCACTCAGTTGATCAAAATTGGTGTCAATCAAAAGCAGAGAGCCTATTGAAAAGTTTTAAAGCGCCAGAACTTTCAAAGCTTCCATATTTGGGAAATCACGATCTAACACATGCAAATTAGGCTCAAACGGGCCCGCGGCCGGGCCCGTGCCTGTTAACAGTTAATCTAGAGTTTTTTGTTTGCTCCTGTTGGAGTGTGTGTTTGTTGGAGAACCTGAGTGCTCTTGTGGACTCCTTGTAGAGTTGTGTGAGCTCTAGTTAATCTAGAGTTTTGGCTGTGGTGTGCTCCTGTGGGAGTTGTGTTTTGGAGCACGGTGTGCTCATAATGACACTTTATATAGAGTGAGTTAGGAACACTGACAGTGTTCTCTTTTGTGACCTCAAGGTAACCTGAGAGGTGTGGACTTGAGCCCTGAGGCTCAAGTGTGTTGAGTTTGAGACTGTAAGAGGTATGTGTCTGTCCATAGGACAACAATTGTTTTTTCCCTCTTATTTACTTTCATCTCTTTCTGGTTGGGTAAAGCTGGTAGTCCTGTTTTCACTTTAGTTCCTTCTATTAGGCCTAGAGTTTTGGTGCAGTTAGCCCGCTGTCCAACAGGGTTCAACGGCTCTATAGGAGTTGGCTCTGTTGGGCAGCCTTATTTTGATTTTGGCCGCTTTACCCCAACCCATCTCTCAGTTGAACTTTCTTTTTTTTTAGTGTGACGTGGGATGCCAGGAGAAGCCGGTGGTGGTTCCACTGCTGCCGAAGACTTTAGTTAGTTAATAAACTTCTGTTAAAACCTGTTCTTTGTGTCCTGCGTCCTTCAAATGTGTTTTGATCTTCATCGGTCGTAACATATTTATTGGATGGCTCGTCCAGGATCTGAATTAGTATTGGGGGCTCGTTTGTAAGGTGCTATGTTTTTTTAGTTGTCTGCTCGTCTGTTTGTCTGCACAGGACAAACTTGTTGGAGTGTTTAAGTGAAGCACTTGAGTTTTTAGACAGCTCATGTTTGCTGAGCACCTGCTGTGCATGTTTGTGGGAGTCTGGTTTTGAGCAGACATTGTGCTTTTTGTGCTTAAATATTGAGAGTGTTGTGAAGTTTTTTGAAGCTAAGTGTTTTTGGACAGCAGTTAATAGAATTAACTGCTCCTTTTGACATTTGGTGTGTTTTGACAGCTGTGTGCTGTAGTTTGTACTCTCTCTGGAGCTGACAGGACCAGCTCCTAGTTGCTGATTAGGCTGAAATGCAGGTGTGTGTTTCTGTATGTGTGCTGCTTGATAGTGTTAATTGCTGTCAGCTGTGTGTGTTTTTGGATTGTACTACGTTCAAATGCAGCTGGGATTTTTGCTGTTGTTTACAATGAAAGTCATTTGAAGAAGGGTACAGCTTAAAGCTGTTTGGTGGCATCATGGCGTTTAATTTAAAGAAATTCCTTGAACAACCCACTGTGCAGGTCTTTGCAGACTGCACAAGAGTACAAAAGCTGAGTGTAGCAGATCATTTTAACAATGATGTTAGAAAATTTGCTAATGATGGATGGCTAGAGAGTGAACTGCTATGTGAATTAGTCCAGCTTGGAATATTTCCTGTGATTGATGAACAAGAGTGTCTGAGAAAATAAGATGCTTCCAGACAAAAGGAACTCGAAGATACAATAATGAGAGAAAAAGAGCTACTACAACTCAAACATCAATCATTCTTAAAAGAACAAGAAATTGAACGACAAAGACGTCAAGCTACTTTGCAGGAGAAGAAGCGTCTCTGGGAACAAGAGGATTTGGAACTGCAGAAAGAGTCTGAACAAAAAAGACTGGAGCTACTGGAGGAGATGAGGGCGTTGAGGCTGACAAATCAACGTTCCTGTCCCAGTGCCTGTCATCCGGTGGTAACTGCACCAGTGCTTTGCACTCAAGCAGGTGAGCTACCTCACGCTTGTCCTGACTATGTTTCAACTGCGTCTATGCAGGCGCCTCTGGAACCTCCACAGTAGGAGACGCCTCAAGACTGTCAACTGGAGGAACGACGACAAGAAGAGGACAAGGTTGATTTAAGCGACAGCTTAATGGTGAACTGTGAAGCAGATCAGATTCCAGTGGAGGAGGTGAAACTTTTGATGTCCTCACCACATCGTCAGGGAGAAGATGATGATGATCTCGGTGACAGTTTTACACTGTTGTTTGACACTGAACTACTCCCAGTTCAGGCAAGTGAAGACCTGAAGATCTCAGAGGAGGTGAAGTCACACGCCACAAGACCTCCTGCTCTTTCTTTTCCCATTCCAGCCACCGTGAAGAATGAGAGTATTGATGGACTATGTGAGACCATTGATTAGAACTGCTGCAGAACATGCTTTATTTTTGCTTGTGAGAGATGACAAGCTAGAGCCTTGTAATGGAATTATTGTGCATGATTCTGCATCTTCTAACACTATTTTCTGTATTTACAGAGTAGCTGAAATCAAAGCTGCTAAAACTGACCAAAAGGTGTTGTTACAGCCGGCCAGAGAGAGCTGTCCAGTACTGACCAGTACTGAAGTGGAGGAGAACAGCTGGCCTCTGTCTACAAATGAGAGACAACTCTCTTGTTTTCTGATTAACCTCATCAAACATGGTGTTGGTGTTTGGCGGGCTAAAAAGCAAAAGCTTTTTAGGGTAAAACCAGACCCAAGACGTCGTTTTGGTTTTAAAACTTTTTGAGTGTCTGTAGAGAGTTTGTGAGCGGTTTGACAGACTAGTTTTAATGAGGTTTTTAGTCTGTTTGAGTGAGGACCGCTACATGTAACCTCACTGTTATTGTATGGGACGTATATGATGTTTTTACCTCACATCTACATCACCCCATACAAAACATTTAGCGGTGGGAGTATTATGTATCCTGAAGGGATTTAATGGATTTTTTTAAACCTCCCATTATGTTTAGGTTACCTGAAGTCTGCAGCCTCCTGCTACACCTTTTTTTTACTCAGCTAATCAGACTTGATTAGCTGAGCTGCAAACACCTGCTGGCTCTCTCCCTTTTATAAGCTGGGAGCAAGAGCCAGAACAGTGTGGAGGTTTTGAAATGGCCAACTGAGGTTGGTGGATGCAAGCAGGAGCTTGTTGGAGCAACTTGAGAGCCTTTTTGGAAGGTAAACAAAGTTTATTGAAAAGCTTGTAGTGCAGGGAGTTTCTCCACCCTCCCTGGCTGTTTGTGAGCTCTAGTTAATCTAGAGTTTGTTTGTTTGCTCCTGTTGGAGTGTGTGTTTGTTGGAGCACCTGAGTGCTCTTGTGGACTCCTTGTAGAGTCGTGTGAGCTCTAGTTAATCTAGAGTTTTGGCTGTGGTGTGCTCCTGTGGGAGTTGTGTTTTGGAGCATGGTGTGCTCATAAGGACTCTTTAGATAGAGTGAGTTAGGAACACTGACAGTGTTCTGTTTTGTGACCTCAAGGTAACCTGAGAGGTGTGGACTTGAGCCCTGAGGCTCAAGTGTGTTGAGTTTGAGACTGTAAGAGGTATGTGTCTGTCCATAGGACAACAGTTGTTTTTTCCCTCTTATTTACTTTCATCACTTTCTGGTTGAGTAAAGCTTGTAGTCCTGTTTTCGCTTTAGTTCCTTCTATTAGGCCTAGAGTTTTGGTGCAGTTAGCCCGTTGTCCAACAGGGTTCAACGGCTCTATAGGAGTTGGCTCTGTTGGGCAGCCTTATTTTGATTTTGGCCGCTTTACCCCAACCCATCTCTCAGTTGAACTTTCTTTTTTTTAGTGTGACGTGGGATGCCAGGAGAAGCCGGTGGTGGTTCCACTGCTGCCGAAGACTTTAGTTAGTTAATAAACTTCTGTTAAAACCTGTTCTTTGTGTCCTGCGTCCTTCAAATGTGTTTTGATCTTCATTGGTCGTAACAGTTCAAGATGCTTACACTGCGGCAGGTTCTCCAGTCTGTGAGACCAGGAGACTACGCATGTACAGTGGATTTGAAAGATGCCTATTTCCATGTAAGCATGTGGAGGAAACACAGACAATTCCTCCGTTTTGCTTTTGAGGGAAAGGCTTATGAATTCAAAGCCTTACATTTTGGTTTGAATACGGTTCCTCGTACATTTACTAAATGTCTGGACGCAACCCTGACCCCCCTTAGGAATCAAGGTCTCAGGGTTATGAACTACCTAGATGACCTCCTAATTCTGGCTGGAGGCAGAATACAGGCCCAGTCACACTCCTACATGGTGATCTCTCACCTGGAGTCACTCGGTTTTGTCATAAACCTACAAAAGAGTGACCTAACTCCATCACGGGTTACCGTATTTCTGGGAGTACAGATCAACATCGTCCGGTACAGAGCATGGCTCTCAAGGGAACAAGTTTCCTCGATTCGCCATTGCCCGGCAAAATTTTAACTGGATCAGCGGGTTCCCATGAAAACGTGCCAACGCCTTTTAGGCCTCTTGGGGGCAACCATACCCTGTATGCCACACGCATTGCTGAAAATTCAAGCCCTACAAATATGGCTAAACCAACAGATACAACCCACCCTGCTTGGTCGAGCAGGAAAGGTTAGAATGGATTCAGAGTGCCTGAGAACCCTGGAAACTTGGAGAGACATGTCTGTCTTAACGGAAGGGGTCCCGCTGGGTAGGGTGTCATCTCGTGTGGTCATCATGACGGATGCCTCAAAAACAGGATGGGGGGCGATCTGCAGAAATCAGAACGCCCGTGGCCTTTGGAATAAACAGGAAGCGAGATTACATATCAACTTCCTGGAATTGTTGGCCGTATTCCTGTCAGTAAAATACTTCTTTGGCAAAGGTCTGATTGCAGGGCAGCACGTCCTGGTGAAATCAGATAACAGGACCACAGTGTCCTTCATCAACAGAGAGGGAGGGACAAGGTCCCAGGCCCTCCTCGGACTGACGCAGAAGATGCTCACGTGTGTGCTCCAAGAATCTTGTCACTCAGGGCGACTCATGTTCCCGGTGAACTAAATTATGGAGCNTGAATACACGGGTTGTGGAGCAGGTCTGGTCACGATTTGGGAGAGCCTCAGTGTACTTGTTCGCTTGCAAAGCTAGCTCGCAGTGTGACCTTTACTTCTCTTTGAAGGAAGCAGATGCACTGTTGGAAATGGACGCTCTGGCACATGACTGGCCAGCAGGGGTGCTGTACTATGCTTTTCCCCCTGTCCCTCTGATCTAGGTGACACTGGAACACAGTGTTAATTTTGTTCACTAATTATTTTCGTTATGATTTTCATCAACAAACCTTTATTTCATGACAGAAACGACACAGTAACTAAATAAAGACAACGTGATCAGATAAAAACTGTGACGAAATGAATTGACACTTTCGTCAATGAATAAAAACAAGACTAAAACATTGACTGGGACGAAATCCAATCAAAACTGTTTTTGTTTGGCGGAAGGTAGGGCCACATTACAGAGGGAGCCACTCGGAATGACTTTAGCCCAAGCAAATAGGCGGGACAACTAGTTAGCCGTCCAATCAGTGCTAAGCTCTTTGCAATGTAGTTGCGCAGCCAGCCAGCAGTGCATTGCTCACTGACTAATTTAATGTTTTGTTTTAGTAACTACAGAGAATTGATGAAATTGATGAAAAGTTTTTACTATGTATAACTTAGTCGACTTAATTGACTGTAGATTTAGTCGACTAAATGTTTTCATTGATTTGTCAACTAAAATTAGACTAAAACAAAAAAAAATTCTGATGACTAAGTAATGACTAAAACTAAATGATGTTTTAGTCACATGACTAAGACTAAAACTAAATTAAAAATAGCTGTCAAAATTAACACTGCTGGAACGTGTACGTCTGGGAGCCCTCTCCCTGATCTTGATAGCCCCCAGGTGGCCGCAGAAACTATGGTTCCCGGAGTTGATCTCAATGTTATCAGGGATACCATGGCAATTGCCTCCTCACAGGGACCTGCTGACTCAGGCACGTGGGCAGCTTCTACACCCACGTCCAGAGTTGTGGCGGCTTTCAGGCTGGCCTTTGAAGGGAACTGGCTGAGGGCCTAAGGCTTTGATTGCTTTATCCCAAAACGAACAGCAACAACATACACAAGGGTGTCCCTTGGTGTTTATGTTTGCTTAGGAGATGTTCAATGGAGGGGTTCCCCTCTCCTTTAACGGGTCTCTGACATAAGGATGGGTTCCACTTGTCAGTCATGCCCCTTGTAAGAACAAGGATGAGTAATCACACTAGTGGAGCACGCTTATGCTGTCTCTAGTTGGTGTTTCATCTATGTGCCCGGTGGTAACATCAAGCTGATGTTTTCTACGTGAGGTACTTTTTCTTCCCGGACTGTGCTGTCTGCATACCTTGAAGAGAGCAGCTGGGAGAGGCCTGCCGTATCGAGGCAGATGTTCCCACATGCATTTTGCTGAGCATTTCAAGGGCGTGAATGAATTACGTTCCCATAGCAATATGTTACTCCAAGTGACATGACTGATAAGGGAACTGAAAGTTATGCACCATAATTCATGTTCCCTGAAGGAAGAGAACGAGGTGCAACATACCTGGCCCTTTCAATGCTGAAAGCTCGGTGAAGTGCATTTTGGAGATCGATGGATGGGCGTCAGCGGCTTAAGTACCCAGAGGGTGGGGCCTCTGGCGCGACGCTGATGCCCCTGCCGTAAAGGCGTGAATGTTTTCCTTCAGGTAATCGCGTGGGGGCGCAATTCCCATAGCAATATGTTGCACCTCGTTCCCTGCCTTCAGGGAACATGAGTTATGGTGCATAACATTCAGGTTTACAGTTAGTTAGGTGTGTATTGGTAACGGTTAGGTTTAGGGTTAGGTACGTACTGGTAACAGTTAGGTTTACAGTTGGGTATGTACTGGTAATGGTTAGGTTTGTGGTTAGGTATGTACTAGTAATGGTTAGGTTTAGGGTTATGTATGTACTAGCAATGGTTAGGTTTAGGGTTAGGTATGTACTGGTAATGGTTAGGTTTACAGTTAGGTATTTATTGGTAATGGTTAGGTTTACGGTTAGGTATGTACTTGTAATGGTTACGTATGGTGTAAGTGTCAGGGTTAGGCTATATAAATGAATTAAAAATAAATGGAAGAAAGATGTAATTGAATAAAAAAATAATGATTAAGGCTTTCGATTATTTGAAGGAATGCACATTACCCACTACCTTTGATGCCAGAATTTTAGTAGATTAATAATTTTATCATGAAAAATGACAGATTACGACCAGCATATTTTTTAATACATATGTACACCCATGCCCACACACAAACATGGAAACATGAAACTAATTGTTTGCCTTCTCCTATTAGTAAATGATCAAACAGCCTAAGAGTACATATTGAACATGTTAAATTACAGACCATTACAACTCCAAAACATATATGCACTAAATTAGCATCTTAATACTTGCATTAATGCCATCTTGAATGTTCAGGCGTTCAGGTCAAAGTCGTATTAGCCAAAGGTGAGGCCAAACAAATGAGATTATAGCTGAATTAGTTAATTATCATCATTTTCATTTCCTAACAAGCTGTAATATGTGCAGCATAATGGTGCTTGACAGCTTTATTGTTGTGTTTGTGGGAGAAGCCTTTGGCCTCTGCTCTCACCTGCTGAAACACATCACCCATCCATTACAATGCATTATGGAAATTACATTTTTGTTGTCTCTATTTTTTATGAGCCTTGCGGTAACATAGTATTTTATCCTCTATCTGTGTGTAGTTTTTCCAACACAGATTGCAGAGTGAGAAAAATAAACCAAATATGCAATCGGAGGGGGTGATAAGAAAAAAAACATACGTGTACATGTCTTTTTTTTCCCCAAGGTTAGAGCCGGCTGAAGTTTGTAACGAAGTGCCCATTATAGACGGACCTTTCAGAGGAAAATTGGACCCATCTACCTTTTAAGTACGATATGCTAATTCATGTCAAAAAGGCTTTTAGTCAGTAGGACAGTGCCAGAGAGAAGGCTGTTGAGGCACATTCAGATGCGCATTCACATTCAGGATGGTAGAAGAGTTGCCCTGCAAGTGTGAAAAAAATAAAAACCTAAAATACAAATATATGTTTTATTTGTTGTATGTTTTATTTAACTTTTAGTTATAAAAAATAAACACAGCCTGTCCTGTTGTTGATGTTTCTCTTTCTGCTGCTTGATAACTTGATATTTGGTTAGTTTTACATCAGACACCCTTCCTGACATAATTTAAGATCATATTTGTNTATATATATATATACTGTATATATATGTATATATATATGTGTGTGTGTGTGTATGTATGAAGGCGTTTAATATGAGGGGCCCCTCATAGTTTTAAATACGTCTCACACTCTTGCAATAATCTAAACAATGCTTCTAAACTTGAAACGCTCTAAAAGAGCACAGAACGGCATGGTTCCCTTTATCAGTCAGGTCACTCGGTGCAACACTATTGCTATGGGAATTGCACCCCCGCGCGATTACCTGAAGGAATACATTCACGCCTTTACGGCAGGGGGCGTCAGCGTCACCCCAGAGGCCCCACCCTCTAGGTACTTAAGATGCGGGCACCCATCCAAACTGTCTCTTTTTGCCCTTCACCTCGCTTAAACCTGAACTTCGTGGGACTTCTCTGTAGACACATCGCTCGTTAGAGGTGAGCTCGCTCCCTACGCTGAGCATACAGAGAAATTTCTTGCGTATCGCTGGGCTGACGAAAGCTAGTCTGGCACATTTTTCCTTAACCCCAAAGTTTTCTTCTCTTCTCTCCGCAGACTGCTTCGCTCGACTGCGCTAACTGCGTCACATCGCTACCCTGCTAAAGTAGTAGCAGGCTGGCCAGCGAAAGCGACGCGACGGAGGAGACGTCTCGGACAAGGATTTTAAGAAAACTTGCTTGTTTTTTCTCGGACATGGCTCCCGAGAAAGGAAAGCGAAAGCCAAGATTTACGAAAAAGGCTAGCAGGACAGCGAGTCCCAGCTCGCACGCCTGCCCCAGCGGCTACGGATATTCCCTTTCGGCGACAGACACCCACGAGGCCTTTCCTGTCTACCTGGGGATGTTGCACACAAAAACGCCGTTGGACGCCCCCGACTCCTGCCCACACTGCAGCCAGATGCTTGAGGCGGTGAGGAGACACCGAGTAGACATCGTGGCCAAAGCCATGGGCGCCGCTGTGGCGCCAACAGACCCGGACCTCACAGAGGCTCTCACTCCCACGCCGGAGCTCGAGAGCATGGATTTATAAGACAGTGCTCGGGTCGAATGGGGGGACAGCCCGGACATGGCGGCTCCCGTCGGGGACTCGACAGCCGAATTTGACACTCGAGACATGATGAACGCGGATGAGATCTCGCTAACAGCCTCAGGTGAAATTTCTGGTGATGAAGCCAACAACGAGTACGAAGGAGAGGAGGAGGACCTCTCGCAGAACCCGGCGCCAGTGCTGCCGGAGACAGACACCTCAATCCCCCCTCTGTTCGACTTGTGTCGCAGAGCAGCGGACGCGCTGCAGATTCCTTGGCCGGAACCTCCACCTTGTCAACAGGTCACGAGGTTGGCAGGGAATTATTTTTATGCCAAGCAGCAGTCGACAACAAGGCACAGGATTCCCATCTTCCCGGATTTCCTCACGGAGCTTACTTGCACCTGGGCTGAACCCAAGGCTCCCATGTTGCTCCCGCTCTCCCAGTTCCTCGACGTGGCTGGAATGGAAGCAGCAGGAATTGCCAGTGTGTCACAGATGGAGGACACGCTGGCTTCTCACCTGGCCCCCAGAACTTCTGGGACAAAACCGACTTTGCCTAGCAAAGCCTGTTGAGCTTCAGCTGCACAGCTCGAGAAGTGTTACAGAGCTCAGGGCCTTGTGGCATGTGCGATGAACGCATCCGCCATGATGCAGGCATACCTGGCAGAAAAGCTACAAGAGCTCCAGGTGACAACAGACAAGCAGGCTGTGACTGAGGTGCTGGAAGAAGCCCGCAGGGCCACTGACTTTGTACTCCGCATGATGGGGACAGCAGTCATTGCACAAGGGAGGTGTATAGCTGAGGTGGTCATTGCCCAGCGTCATTTGTGGATGACCCTGACGGACCTTCCGGAAGGTCAGCAGGTCCCTTTTCTGTACCACTCGATCGAGCCGACGGGACTCTTTGGGAGAGCCCTGGACCGGATCCAGACCAGGCTGGAGCAGAGGCGCAAGCAGGCTGAGGCCCTCCGGGAGGGCATGCCAAGGAGAGCTTTTGCCCCCCCCCCCCTTCAGGGAGACAAGCGGGAGCAGACCCATGCAGCCTCGACACCGCTCGGCCACACGTCGTCCTCCACAGAATAGGCCGGCGTACGACGGGAAACACCGGCAGAGACCCCCAGCGGGTCCACCTCAGGCCGGTCAGTCCTGGAGTAGGAACAGATTCGTCCCTCGCCAGGCGGTCCAACCGAGGACTTCCTCGGCGAACCGTGATGGAAGACAGAAATGAGCCCGACGAAGCAGGCCTTCTGCACAGTTTTGCTGGCTCGTCCGCTCAAGTGGTACGGGAGCCTAATTTTTTATGCCCAGAGTTTATTTGTAAGAGATTACAAAAAGCTGGTGACTTTACTGCATGCACAAAACTTGAATGTTCTGATGTATGTGAAATAAAGACAAAAGGTTGTTGCACAAACCACAAAATAAAAATTCAAAAGAACAGTTTTGCCCTGTTTCTTGACTTAAAATAAAAGAGTGATGAACAACAACAAATCAGCACCCCCTTGAAAACAATTGCTATGAATGGAGGGGGCTGCCACCCCTCCCTCCCTCGCAGTTTACGGGGTGCTAGATCAGAACAATAAACCCCAGCGGGATGTCCCGGGACTGTCTGCAACAGACAGACCTCGCGGTGTCCACAATCAGGTAAACCGGCTCACACAAGGCCGGATGAGGGGGGTCACACACTCACCCCCCCGCACCGCTGGAACTCGGGGGGCCGAAAATACACAAATTCCCCAAGCTTGCAGCACGTCCGCATGCCCAGAGGGCGTGCCGACTGAACACGGTGACCATGACGACATACTGTCATGGCCCCAACTGCATTTCAGCGGATGACCGTTCTGAGCCACGGAGGCGCTGTAACTGAAGCCTGCGAGCCCAGGCCGCGCACACATGCTGACAGAGGAGACAACAATAATGATGCAGATGTTGTAAATAAATGTTGTTACAACACAAGAAATGCACCTGGGCCGACAGATAATTCTTCCTCGTGCCCGAGAAAGCCTAGACCTAGTGAAACCGTCCAGGTTTGTAAGTGCTGAGCAGAAAAATAATAATTGTACAGCCTTAGGCCCTCAAACTGGAGCTGGCTTTCCAACCTGTAAAACCAGCAGGCCGTACACGACCAGTGGACATGCAATGTGTGACCAAGCTCAGCGCACTAGCCCAACTGTGCCTTTAAATAACATCCCCTCTTCGGGAGGTTTTCAGCTCTGTCATAATATTGCAGGAAAGCACCCAGATTACCGTATTTCTGGGCATATGGGTCACCACCACCTTGGTCAAAACACGTCCTTAGGGGAAGCGTGCCCGATACAGCTCCCTGGAATCAAAGCCAGCTCTAGAGCAGTGGTTGAGCCGGAGGCTTGTGAATCAGATCCAGCCACGGAGCGGCCTGGAATCCGGAGGTCTGTTCGCATGTTTCCTGCATCTGGAGGTGTAAATGTCTGTGATGGTGGGGAGACTGACTCCAACAGACCTCTGTGCAGCCTGCAGAGAGTGGTGAAGGCTGCACAGAAGTCTGTTGGAGTCAGTCTCCCCACCATCACAGACATTTACACTTCCAGATGCAGGAAAAGAGCCACCTGCATCATGAAAGACCCCACTCACCCAGCACACACACTCTTTGCCCCACTCCCCTCAGGACGGAGGTTGAGGAGCATCAAATGTAGAACCACTAGACTGAGGAACAGCTTCTACCCTGAGGCTGTTAGACTCATGAATAAATAAATAATAAGAATAATCACTGTGAAATATCACATCATGCTGATGCTGATCTGTTTTCTTGTTGCTGTGTTCATCTGTGACCATCTGCTCATAAAGACTCATGTTCGTGCTGCTGTTTGTAATGATGTTTTTCTATTACTCTAGGGCTTAGTGTATTTCTAGTTGGATGTTTTTCTTAGTTCATATCCTAGATGTTATTACTGTTTTTCTCTTACATTTTGTTGTTGGATGTAACTGGGACCCTGTGTACATAATCTCATTTCATTACATGTACTACATGCGGTGCAAATGACAATAAAGACTCTCTGACTCTGACTCTGATACAAAACCTGCATGCCCTACGTCCCGTGCCTCTCACTAAACGAAGCAAAAGCAGACGTTCTGGCCCACGGCTGACCAGCAGAGGCAATGCATTGCACCTCTCCCCCAGCACCCCCAGTTCAGGTGACACGGGAGCACACATACAGGAGGGACCCCTCCCTAATATTGTTGGTCCCCAGGAGGCCACAGGGCCCATGGCCCTTTTTTAAATCCAACAGATTTGACCATTTGAACTGGTTAAGCTCAGAAAAACCTTGTGATATAAAGTCAGTGACTTTATAGCACAAGGTTTTTCTGAGCTTAACCGGTTCAAATTGTCAAATCTGCTGGATTAAAAACATTATTTCACCTGTTGCCCTCTTCAAAATGGCGGCCGCCATTTTGAAGAGTACAAATGGCGAAATAAACCCAAAATACATCAAATTAACGACTCACCGTCGAGTGGTCGACACAAAACACACAATAGAATCCTCCGGCCGCGTTAATTTGGCTTGAAACAGCTGGGTTTTCTGCGGATTTATCCAAGTAACGTTAGCACCGAGTTCTTCTTCTTCTTCTTCTTCTTTTAGTTTAATGGCGGATTGCAAACAGCGTTCAGGTGCATACCGCCACCTACTGAGCAAGAGTGTGTAGCTCATGGCCTCCTATTCCTATATTCTACTTTTAATATTAATGTTATGTAGATAAATCAACAACTCTTTTCTAACATCTTTTATTTTATCTTTATCCCCTTCAGTCCCTAATATTCCTTCCAAACTCCAAACTCTCCCTGCCTCTTTGACTTTTCTTTTCAATCTGTCCTTTTCATTTGTATATTTAATGCACTCCATCAGTACATGTTCTACACTTTCTGTGTTCCCACATTCCGGTAAGTAAATATTTAAATGATAAATATCAAATTGTAAGTTGTCAGTTTAACAAGTTCAGTTCTGTTTCTATTCTTTTTTATTATTATTATTCGTTTATTATTCAAATGGTTTACTATATTTTTTTACCCAAATGAGAATTGATAACAGAATTGATAAGGAATTGAATCGATAAAGGACATCGATAACGGCATTGATATTGATAATTTCTTATCAATTCCCATCCCTACTCGGAGGTGTACTTAATTCTGATACACGGACAACTGCTCCACTTCAGGGGCCTGCTGTCTCAACCACATGAGCAGCCTCTCTGCTTACGCCCAGGACTGTGGCAAATTTCAGCTTGGTTACTGAGAGGAACAAACTGATGGCCTCAGGCCTCCCTAGCAACGTGCTAAACACGATCCAGGGAGCGAGAGCAATGTCAACACAGACTCTCTATGCTCGTAAATTGTGTGTTTTTTAAGCTTGGTGCTTGGAAAGGAATATTGTACCTTATTCCTGTGACCTGGTCCAGCTTCTTACCTTTCTACAGGACCTGCTGGAGAAAGGCCGCTCATTTTCCACAATTAAGGTGTTTTTATCAGCCATCTCAGCATGCCACGAAGGCTGGGGGGGGGGAAAGACACCCGGTGCATACCCTCTCATGATAAGGTTCATGAAGGGCGTATTGAGGAAGAGAGCCCCCAGTAGGACTTTGACCCCTGACTGGGACCTCCAATTAGTCCTGAATGCTCTCTGTGAGCCCCCATTCGAACCTTTAAGCGACATTGAGATAGATTTGCTATCTTATAAAACTGCTCTACTCCTGGCTCTTTGCTCAGCTAAACATGTGGGTGACCTCCACGCTCTGTCGGTGCACCCAATGTCTACGAAGTTTGCCCCTGACTGGTCAAAGGTCACCCTACGACCTAACCCTGCTTATGTCCCAAAGGTTCTAACTTTGAATCTCAGAAGTCTGGACTTTGAACTCTCTTCATTTCCTCCTGCTCCCGTCCTCACTGAGGAACAGAGGAGGTTGAGAGCACTCTGCCCAGTTCGGGCCCTGGGTGCTTACATTGAAAGAACAGCTGATTGGAGGAAAACAAACCAACTGTTTGTATGTTTTGCCATCCCGGCTACTGGTAGGGCCCTGTCAAAGCAACGCCTCTCACACTGGGTGACTGGGGCCATTAAAAGGGCGTATAGTAGCAAAGGTCAACAGGTGCCCTCTGGGGTACGTGCCCACTCCACTCGAGGCTTGGCCACCTCGTGGTCACTGTTCAAGCGCGTACCAGTTGCAGACATCTGTGCAGCTGCGAACTGGAGCTCAACGAACACGTTTGCAAAACATTACAGTTTAGACGTTACTGCATGAGACGTCACTCAGGCTGTCCTCTCTAACACACAGTAGAGAGCAGCCGAGAGATGCCTAATGTATAAAAGCAGTAGTTCTCACAAGCATGCATTTTACTGAGCATTTCAAGGGCGTGAATGAATTACGTTCCCATAGCAATAGTGTTGCACCGAGTGACCTGACTGATAAAGGGAACTCAAAGTTATGCACCATAACTCATGTTCCCTGAAGGAAGGGAACGAGGTGCAACACAGTTGGCCCTTTTCAATGCTGAAGCTCGGTGAAGTGCACTTGGAGACCGTTTGGATGGGCGCCCGCGTCTTAAGTACCCAGAGGGCGGGGCCTCTGGGGTGACGCTGACGCCCCCTGCCGTAAAGGCGTGAATGTATTCCTTCAGGTAATCGCGTGGGGGCGCAATTCCCATAGCAATAGTGTTGCACCTCGTTCCCTTCCTTCAGGGAACATGAGTTATGGTGCATAACATTCAGTTTCAGCTCTCTGCCTCATCTGCTCTTTGCCATCTGCAAGCTCTCTTACCATACCATACCAATTTATTTATAGAGCACTTAAAACAGAAACAAGGCCAACCAAAGTGCTGTACAACAGAAACAAAACGCACAGCAGACAGGAAAACATAAAATAAAAATATAAATACAAATAGCAACAGAAACTAACTAAAATGGCCAACAATATATAGTACAGAGAGGATCAAAACAAATCACACCGTGTTAAAGGCAAGAGAATAGAAGTGGATTTTCAAGCGAGACTTAAAGACTGAGTGAGGGAGCCTGCCTGACACTCAGTGGTAACTCATTCCACAGTCTTGGACCTGCAACAGAGAAAGCCCTGTCACCTCTGAGCTTACGGCGAGTATCTGGGATTGACAGAAGCATCTGGTCTGCTGACCTCAGAGAGCGCCGTGGGACATATGGCTGCAGAAGATCAGTGAGATAAGGTGGAGTGGAACTGTTCAGAGATTTAAAAACATACATGAGTATTTTAAACTGGATCTGAAAGTGAATGGGTAGCCAGTGCAGGGAGGCCAAAACTGGTGTGATGTGCTCTCTATGGCCTGTACCAGTTAAGAATCGGGCTGCAATATTTTGGACCAGCTGTAGCCGTGCAATGGAGGACTGACTGATTCCAAACAGGAGTGAATTGCAGTAATCGAGCCTCGATGTTATGAAAGCATGGATTACTGTCTCAAGGTTATTTTTAATATGGGCTTCAGCTTAGACAGCTGCCTCAGCTGAAAAAAGCAGGATTTAACAATCATGTTTACATGACTGTTAAGTTTCAGGGCAGGGTCCATTATCACCCCCAGATTAGTGACCCTTTGTTTCTCTAGCGGGGCTAGAGAGAGAAGGTCAATGTCGTGGTACCTGAACTTGGCCACGCCCATTTATCCGCTCTGCACGCTGAACAGCTGATCAGCTGCAGCAGGAAGTTTATACTGCAGTATGTGCTGCAGAAATGTGCAACAGGTGCTAAATAATTTTAAATGATTTATTTTAAATAAAAATTCCATGCCGATCGTTTGGCTCATCCATCAATCAGCCAACTGTGTGTCATGGCCAATCTTATTTTGAAAAACCACGACAGAGCGAGTCTGCGATAAATGAACTGCGAAGTAGTGAGGGACTACAGTACTCCAAACAATAAACACAAACGGAAATTGTTCAAATGGTGAAAATTAATGATGTGAAAGTAGAGGCGGATTTTCCAAACTAAGTTTATATCATTTTAAAACCCAAACAGTGATTGACAGATTATTATTTTATAAGCAACATTTAAAAACCACTGTTTATCAGAAAGAGGTTTTTTTTTTCCTTCCTGTGACTGAGAAAACAAGTCAGACTGAGCATAATAATATGCTCATTTGTGGATCTCTAAATGTTTTGCCACAGTGATGAATGTTTGCTGGAGAGCCATCACAGGATCTTGGGATAATTGGCACATTTTAATTGGCAAAGTGGCGTTGCTTTGTCAAACTGGGGCACACTCCTGTGCTCTGCAACACTGATGCCCAAAAACCATTAACGCCTTCTGACAGCTGACAAGGACTGAATCAGGGGAAATCGTGATTTTAATGGTTTGAGGCGATCAGTTTTAGGTGAATGCCTTATTATTATTATTTTTTTAATAAAATTTGTTCATAAAAAAAACAATATAAAACAATCCCATAAACGATAACATATATATAAAAAATGAAAGGTAGCAGAAAGAAGAAAAAATCTTATTATATCTGCCCCTTTTTTCAAACAATAAGTTCAAACAATAATAATCTTGCAGTAACAGAACAAAATGAATAACTCTTTCTAATTTTTCTAACTAATACAATACACATTACGCTACTTCATATATATATTTTTAACAATTCAGTTTTGATCATTTTCTTAAATGTACACATTGACTTGGCATTTTAAACTTTATTCTCCAAACCATTCCATAATCTAATTCCCTGGATTGAGGTAGAACGTCCCTTCAAACTAGTTCTGAATTTTGGTTTTACAAATATCTCTGTTCCCTTGAGATTATAACAACTTTGTCTTTTAACAAAATGTATTTGGATATTTAAGGGTAATGCGTTATTCTGAGCCCTATACATAACTGATAAAATACTATAATGGAACTTCAGTAACTTCAGTTGATAAAATAATGTACTTGATGGATGACAGTAATGTTTTTAGTGATAATTCTTACAGCTCTTTTCTGTAAAACAAAAATAGACTTTGTAATTGTTTTACACCCTTTTCCCCCCAAACATCAATACAATAGATTAAGTGTGGAACAATGATCGTGTTATACAACAAATATAGAGCTTTATCATTTAATAAGTCCCTGACTTTGTACAGTACTGCAATTGATTTAGCTATTTTTATTCTTACAGAATTTATGTGTTGTTTCCATGTCAGTTTGTCATCAATGATAACACCCAAAAACTTCACCTCACTCACTCTACAAATCTCAACATCCTCAATTTTAAATGGAACATCAACAGTTTTCTTTTTATTACTGAATATCAAATAATTAGTTTTATCTAGATTTAATGATAATTAATTAACCAAGTTTTATTTTGACAAATTTTAAATTATTTCATGTGACAAACAGAACTTTAACAACAATATATCTTTATTGATTGAGTTGTTTATTTCTTGTAAGCGAGTATTAAAAATATAGTTCACTTGTGACTAAAACAATAACTAACCACACCTGAATGTTAGAATATGTTTAGTTAATGTCGCCTGCTTTATATGTCTCCATACATGCCTGTAATGGTCCAGATGGAGATTTCCGTTCCTCCTTCAACAGACATAACGTGTGAACGTGGGGATGATCCTTTATGACCGGCAGACTCAAGATAATTTGTTGATAAGGAGCCCAGTTTCCTTTCAAAATCAGGAGGACAATTCTGGTTCAACTCCGATCCTTTTACACGCACAGTATCGTGATCACAGCCATTGCTTAGAGGGTGTGAAAAATGTGTCTGCCTTGGGACGTCCAACGTGCTCTCCTGTGGTGCGAACCTGTCACGTGGTCGTCTGGTTAGTGTATTAGCCGGCCCCTTGCTCCTAATGTAGCGGGAGCTAGGACACGTGCCCTTTCCCACCTGTCTTAGCGAGAGATGTAGGGTCTGTTCGCAGACGCCTCTGGGTCTGTCTTCTGGAGACAGGTCCAGAGGCACCCTGCTGGGGCTTATTGAATAGGCTGGTACCCCATGAGCCATGCGGGAGGGGGATGTGCCCCCTCCCCCCCCCTTTATGACGGCCGACAGGCCAGAGGCCCGTACTGTTGACGTTATTTGTGTTGGTGTGTTTTTGTTTAATAAAACAGAGATGTGCTGTTTTATGAGTTTTATTCGTGCTTACGTGCAATGGCATACATGATTTGATGTCACTCACAGCAAGGAGAACATGGTTTGTGCATGCAACAGAGTTATCAGCCATTTGTACTTTGCTACAAATAAAGTCTGAACGAGGTGCGAACACTCTCGTTACCGCGTGGGCGGGAGGTCGTCTGAAATGTAAATGTTAGCCTGGGTTATCAGCCACGTTTTTGACGGGTGTCCCGGTTTGCAGAGGAGGCCCTATGCCTGCTCGCTTGGCGTGGGACAAACCTATTTTTAGTACATGCGTGCTCGGAGCGAGGTTGGTTCGGCGGGGGTCTCTGCCGAGGCTCCTCCTCGTATGCTGTCCGCTTCTGCGGTGGCGCACGCGTCGTCGAGCGGTGCCGCGGCTGTGCAGGTCTGCTTCCAGCGGGCTCTCTGGGGGGGGCGAAACTCCGACGAGGGATGCCCACCCTGAGAGCTTCAGCCTGCCTGCGCCTTTGGTCCAGCTTGGTTTGGATTCGCTCCAAAGTCTGGCCAAAAAGTCCCTCCGCTTCTATCGAGTGGTGGAGAAAAGGCACCTTTTGTCCCTCCAGTAAATCCGTCAACGTCATCCACAGGTGGCGGAGCGCGATGACCACTTCCGCCATATCTCTGCCCTGAGCCAAAGCAGCTGTACCCATCATACGGAGGACAAAGTCTGTAGCGCTGCGGGCTTCGTCTAGTAATTCGGCAGCAGCTTGCTTATCTGAGGTTTCCTGCAGTTGTTGGAGTTTTTCTGCGAGGTAAGCCTGCATCATCGCTGACGCGTTCATGGCATGCGCCGTGAGTCCTTGAACTCTGTAGCACTTCTCAAGAAGCGACGCTGAGGCTCTGCAAGCTTTGCTGGGGAGAGTCTGTTTTGTTCCTGATGATCTGGGAGCTAGGTGGGACGCTAACGTGTCCTCAATCTGAGGTGCATTAGCTATTCCCACCTGATCCATGCCCTTCACGTCGAGGAATTGTGAGAGAGGGAGTAGCATGGGCGCTCGTGGCTGAGGCCAGGTGCGGGTCAGTTCCGTGAGGAAGTCTGGGAACACGGGCATCCTTTGCCTTGTTGCAGCTTGTTGTTTTGAATAAAAATAGTTCCCCGCCAACCTCGTGACCTGTTGGCGAGGTGGGGGTTCCGGCCAGGGGATGTTCAACGCGTCCGCTGCTCTGTGGCATAGGATGGAGAAGTCCGTTTCAGGGAGCGCAGGTATCGGGGTCCTGGGGAGGTCCTCTCCCGGATCCTCGATCTTAATTTCTGGTTCCTCCGCTGAAAATTCGCCCGAGGCTGAGATGGAGATCTCGTCTTCATTCATCATGCCTCTGGTGTCGAACTCGACTGTTAGGTCCACCATGGGAGCAAGCGGGTCAGGGCTGTCACCCCATTCGACGCGCGTGCTGTCGTGTAGAGCCATGTGTTCGAGCTCTGGGGTCGGAGTGAGGGTCTCCGTGGTGTCTGGGTCCTGTGGACCAGCTGAGCTTCCCATTGTCATGATCCACGTTCTGTCTGCCCTAGTTATGTTATAGTCTTAGTTTATCATGTCATGTTCACAGCAAACACATCATTGTTCCCTCCGCCCTCATGCCCAATGCCTCATTAACGATCATTGCACTCACCTGTTTGTTCCTGTATTAAAGCTCCACGTCCACAGTCATTCCTTGCCAGATTTATGAACGGTTTTGCCTAGTAGTTATCCAACGCCCATGTCTTGTCCAGTCTTGCTTGCTATGACTCTGTTTTGGTTTTTTGGTCTCACGTCTCTCGCCTCAGCCCCCAACAGTACTGTTTTGAACTCTGCTTCTCTGGTTTTGACTCCTGCACACGCTACTGGACTTCGCCCTCCTGCCTCTCCCCTTGTCGGACCTGTTCAGCCATCTCCCTCATGGAAACGAACCCAAGACTGCCTATCACGACCACGAGATAAGCCTGCCTCTTCCAACATTATTCGCCTCTCTGCCAACCTGTGTATGACCTCGCTTCGAACCAAGGAAAACCCCCTTCGTGTGAAAGTCAGCACGAAGCACCAACGTAAACAAGGAAGTAAAACTGGACAACGTCACCACCAGCTCACGTCATCAAGGAATTCCCTTCCGATCAAAAACAGCCTAAAAAGGTTAGTGTTTTTATTAAAGATAAAAGCATCTACCTGTTCAAGTCATGTCACTAATATTATAATCTCTTGTGTAGAACTCAAGTTACCGGTGATGATCAAGACTCATTCCAGCTTCCTGTTTCTCAATAAAATTGTTAAAACTTTTTCAGTGTTAGGTTTATTAGTGAAACTCAAAAACTCAGTCTTGACACCCATGGCCTTAGCCACGAGGTCCATGCGCTGCCGTAGCACCGTGTCCAGCATCTGGCTGCAGTGTGGGCAAGAGTCGGGCGCGTCCAGAGCTTGTCTTGCATGAAATATACCCAGGCAGACTGGACAGGCCTCATGGGTGTCCGTCGCTGCAAGGGAAAATCCATAGCCATTGGGACAGACGCGCGAGGTTGGGCTCGCCGTCCCGCTGGCTTTCCTTTGAAGTTTTGTCTTTCGCTTTCCCTTCTCTGGAGGCATTTTCGAGATAAGGCGAGCGAGTCCTTCCAGAATCCTTTTTCTTCTTTGTTCGAGTGTCTCCTCCGTCGTGTCGCTTTCGTTGGCTAGCCCGCTAAGTATGATTAGCCGGGGTAGCGGTTGTGGCGCAGTTATAACGTTGTTGAGTGAAGCAACCTGTGGAAAGAGGAAATAAGAAAACTTTGAGGTTTTAGAAATGTGCTGGGTTAGCTTTCGCTAGTCCAGCAGTACGCAGGTAAAAATTCTCTGTGCGCTCTGTGCAGGGAGCGAGCTCACCTCAAGTTGAGCGATGGAGCTGCAGAGAAGTCCCGCAAAGAGAGGTAGTTAAGGTTTTTGCGAGGTGAAGGGCAAAAAAGAGGAAGGTGGAGGGGCGTCAGTCGCCTAAGTACCTAAAGGGCGGTATGGGCGGCCGTGGTGTAGTGGTAATGGCAGTCGTCTCCCGATCGGAAAGTTGGCGGTTCGACTCCCGGGACCTGCACCATGTGTCATTGTGTCCTTGGGCAAGACACTTAACCCTGAGTTGCTCCCGGTAGGACTGGAAAGCACCTTGCATGGTAGTCTGCCGCCACCGGTTTATGAATGTGTGTAGCATTCAATATATGTGTAGCACTTTGAGATTTTCAGTAATGAAAAGTGCGTTATAAATTGAATTAATTATTATTATTATTATTACCTCTGGCGCGGGGTGACGCCCCCTGCTATAAAAGGCGTGAATGTATTCCTTCAGGTAATCGCGCGGGGGCGCAATTCCCATAGCAAGTATGTTGCACCGAGAGACCGAACTGAAAGGGAACAGCAACAAGGCCAACCAACGTGCTGTACAAACAAACAAACAACAGGCAACACATAAGCAACATACAAAAGGAAGTAAAAACAGATAGACATAAAAATGTTGCAGATAAGAAAATATAACGACCAACCTGTGTGAAGCATACAGGTTTAAACACAGATCATCAGGTGTTGAAAGCTACGGAATAGTAGTGGGTTTTTAAACGGGATTCGAAAACTGAGAGGGAGGGGGCCAGTCTGACAAGCAGACATAACTACCGTAGTTCCAGAGTCTTCGGCCTGCTAAAGAGAAGGCCCTGTCACCTCTGCATTTAAGACGAGTTCCTGGAACTGTGAGAAG
>JBBPBX010019877.1:0-12049 GCA_038048925.1 Garcialebias charrua | reverse complement strand
AGTAAGAAGTCCTCCAAAACTTCATGATAGACAGCTGCGTTGACCTTGGACCTCAGAAAACACAGTGAACCAACACCAGCCGATGACATGGCCCCAAAACTATCACTGACTGTGGAAACTTGGCACTAGACATCAAGCAATGTGGATTCTGTGCCTCTCCTCTTTTCCTTCAGACTCTGGGAACTTGATTTCCAAAGGAAATGCAAAATTACTTTCATCAAAGAACATAACTTTGGACAACTCAGCAGCAGTCCCAGGCGAGACGCTTCTGATGCTGTCTCTTACTTAAGAGTGGCTTGACACAAGGAATGTGACAGCTGAACCCCTTGTCTTGCATACATCTGAGCATGGTGGTTCTTAAAGCACTGACTCCAGCTGCAATCCACTCTTTGTGATTTTTTATATTTTTTTCATTTTCTTTTGGCTTCTCCCTTCGTCAGGGGTCGCCACAGCGAACTAGTGACACGAAGGCTTGGCAATTGTTTTTACGCCAGATGCCCTTCCTGACACAACCACAGACCACCAAACTGCCACAGCCCTCTGTGGAGCAGAGTGCTGCACCACAAAGAGGGCTCCACTCTTTGTGAATCTCCCCCACATTTTGGAATGGGTTTTGTTCAACAATCCTCTCCAGGGTGTGGGTATCCTTATTGCTTGTAGACTTTTTTCTACCACATCATTTCTTTCCCTTTGCTTATCTATGAATGTGCTTGGACACAGAGCTCAGTGAACAGCCAGCCTCTTTAGCAATGACCTTTTGTGTCTTGCCCTCCTTGTGCAAGTTGTCAAGGGTCATCTTTTGGACAACTGTCAACTGAGCAGTCTTCCCCCTTATTATGTAGCATACAGAATTAGACTGAGAGACCATTTAAAGGCCTTTGCAAGTGTTTTGAGTTAGCTGATTAGACTGTGGCACTAGATGTCTTCAATACTGAACCTTTTCACAATATTCTTATTTTACGAGATAGTGAATTTGGGGTTTTTCTTTATTTGTCTGTTATAATCATCAATATAAAAAAATAAACATTTGAAATATATCCGTCTGGGTGTAATGAATGAATATTGTGAAAATTGGCTGGTGCTGGTGAACCCAGTGGTGCAAACAAGCAGGCGAGGACTCAGAAAAATGTAAAATAAAAAGTTTATTAACAGAACAAAAGAGCTGACAGGGCAGCAAAACAAAATATAAAACGAACAGGGGTGTACTCATAATACAGACGGGCCATCACCAATGAACAAATAAAAGTACCAGGACAAGGACTAACACAGAGACCCAGACTTTTATACAGGAAACACCAATTAGACCAAGTTATGACACCTGTGAGTAATCACAGTTGCCAGAGAAGGAGAAAGAGGATGCAAGACAAACACGATACAAGATGGGGCTAAATACTAGAGAAATTCAAACACTATAAAGAGAAAGAGAATCAGGGGGAACACAGACAAAAACACAACACCAGGGACAAAACCACAACTTGTCAGGTTCTGTCCCTGTCTGTTTTCTTTAGGCTCTGTTTCTTTGTTATTTTGTGTTTCCCCTCCTGCCATACTTTGTTATTCTGAGCTTTGTTTACTGGTTTCTGTGTATCTCATTCAGTCTCTGTCATTTCCCACTCCTCAGTCTGTCTCTCTGTGCTCAGGCCTTCAGCATTAATCATTCACAGCTGGTCCTCATTCTAATCACCCCAGGTGCTCCTCACTGTCTCGTTTGTGTCAGTATATAAACTCTGTGTATTCACTCCTTGAGCACCGGGGCTTTGTCTTTCCACGGTGTATGATCTGCTCATCTCCTCTCCTCTCAGTAAGTGTTTTTTGTTCCATCAGCATTATTATTTTTGTTAAATAAATCATTGTTCATTTTACATTCGTGAGCCAGTCTGTTTTTCTGCACGTGGGTTCAAACATTAAGCAGCAGATCATGACAGAAAGCCCCGGTCATCAGAAAGAGCCCAGCAGAAAAATAGATATTTTTGAATGGCTCGCCCGTGAGGCAGACAAAACTGCTCAGAGGGACAAGGAGAAACAGGAACTGATGGAGGAGCCTGTGATCCGGTGGGGGGCGTTTCGGACTGAACCCGTCCGGAGACGAGGTCACCACAGCCCGGAGGTGGAGATCCTACCATCACCTCTTCTTGTGGAGGAAGAGGAAATGAGGTCTCAGTTCTGGGGGAGCCGCCTGGCTTTTAAGCCAGCTTCTTCCTCCACCCCGCCGGCTTATTGCTCGTCACATCTGCTGCTGTGGTCAGACGATGACGCTGAGCTGGAGGAGGAACTCTGGGGTGCGCCCGTCTTCAGCTCACACCACCAACGCAGCAGGAAGAGGCGGCAAAGAAGAGGCAAGACCACCGACTCTCAGCTTCATCCCTCTCCACCTCACCTCGCCGCTGCACCCCGCTGTCCGTCTCCTCCTCGCTCGCCACCAGATGTACAGCCCAGCCCTCGCTTTCTGGAGGAGGGAGAGAGGGTGTCACAGGAGGAGCTGGAACGTTGGCAGGCAGCTTTTGTGGCAAAGTACTTGCCATCTCTGGTCCTTGGTGCTTCGGCTGCTGCAGACCTCGACGCTTCGGCTGCTGCAGACCTCGACGCTTCGGCTGCTGCAGACCTCGACGCTTCGGCTGCTGCAGACCTGGACGCTTCGGCTGCTGCAGACCTGGACGCTTCGGCTGCTGCAGACCTGGACGCTTCGGCTGCTGCAGACCTGGACGCTTCGGCTGCTGCAGACCTGGACGCTTCGGCTGCTGCAGACCTGGACGCTTCGGCTGCTGCAGACCTGGACGCTTCGGCTGCTGCAGACCTGGACGCTTCGGCTGCTGCAGACCTGGACGCTTCGGCTGCTGCAGACCTGGACGCTTCGGCTGCTGCAGACCTGGACGCTTCGGCTGCTGCAGACCTCGACGCTTCGGCTGCTGCAGACCTCGACGCTTCGGCTGCTGCAGACCTGGACGCTTCGGCTGCTGCAGACCTCGACGCTTCGGCTGCTGCAGACCTCGACGCTTCGGCTGCTGCAGACCTCGACGCTTCGGCTGCTGCAGACCTCGACGCTTCGGCTGCTGCAGACCTCGACGCTTCGGCTGCTGCAGACCTCGACGCTTCGGCTGCTGCAGACCTCGACGCTTCGGCTGCTGCAGACCTCGACGCTTCGGCTGCTGCAGACCTCGACGCTTCGGCTGCTGCAGACCTCGACGCTTCGGCTGCTGCAGACCTCGACGCTTCGGCTGCTGCAGACCTCGACGCTTCGGCTGCTGCAGACCTCGACGCTTCGGCTGCTGCAGACCTCGACGCTTCGGCTGCTGCAGACTTCGTCTTCTCAGAGGGTCCAGACGCCGAGGGTCCAGACGCCGAGGGTCCATTCGTCGAGGGTCCATTCGTCTTCTCAGAGGGTCCAGACGCCGAGGGTCCATTCGTCTTCTCAGTGGGTCCAGACGCCATCTCTTCGCCTGTCCTGGGTCCAGACGCCGTCTCAGAGGAGCACGACAACGTCTCACTGCCCGACGACGTCTCGGAGGATCCTCACGACGAGGGTCTCAACGAAGAGGGTCCCCACAACGTCTCACTGCCCGACGACGTCTCGGAGGATCCTCACGACGAGGGTCTCGACGACGAGGACCTCGACGAAGAGGGTCCCCACAACGTCTCCGAGGGTCTCGACGACGAGGACCTCGACGAAGCAGACGACGTCTCCGAGGGTCTCGACGACGAGGACCTCGACGAAGCAGACGACGTCTCCGAGGGTCTCGACGACGAGGACCTCGACGAAGCAGACGACGTCTCCGAGGGTCTCGACGACGAGGACCTCGACGAAGCAGACGACGTCTCCGAGGGTCTCGACGACGAGGACCTCGACGAAGCAGACGACGTCTCCGAGGGTCTCGACGACGAGGACCTCGACGAAGCAGACGACGTCTCCGAGGGTCTCGACGACGAGGACCTCGACGAAGCAGACGACGTCTCCGAGGGTCTCGACGACGTGGACCCCAACGACGTCTCAGAGGGTCTCGACGACGTGGTCCCCAACGACGTCTCAGAGGGTCTCGACGACGTGGTCCCCAACGACGTCTCAGAGGGTCTCGACGACGTGGTCCCCAACGACGTCTCAGAGGGTCCTGACGACGTGGTCCCCGACGAGGTGGTCCTCAACGACGTCTCAGAGGGTCCTGACGACGGGGGTCCCAGCGCCGCAGACGCCTCGTCCTCCGCAGAGGGTCCCAGCACCACAGACGTCTTATCGCTTGCCTCGGCGCCCAACGACGGGGGTCCTGGCGATGACGACGTCTGTGTTCCGGCCGACGAAAGAGGTGTTCCGGCCGACGAAAGAGGTGTTCCGGCCGACGAAAGAGGTGTTCCGGCCGACGAAAGAGGTGTTCCGGCCGACGAAAGAGGTGTTCCGGCCGACGAAAGAGGTGTTCCGGCCGACGAAAGAGGTGTTCCGGCCGACGAAAGAGGTGTTCCGGCCGACGAAAGAGGTGTTCCGGCCGACGAAAGAGGTGTTCCGGCCGACGACAGAGGTGTTCCGGCCGACGACAGAGGTGTTCCGGCCGACGACAAAGGTGTTCCGGCCGACGACAAAGGTGTTCCGGCCGACGACAAAGGTGTTCCGGCCGACGACAAAGGTGTTCCGGCCGACGACAAAGGTGTTCCGGCCGTTGCTGGGCGTTACTCTGGTCGCCCGCCTGACGTATCGCCGCTCGATGGACGACCTCCTGGACGTCCTCCTGAACTAACTGATGGCGATGGGCGGCCTCCTGGGCGACCCCCGAATCTGGCTGATGGCGATGGGCGACCTCCTGGGCGACCCCCGAATCTGGCTGATGGCGATGGGCGACCTCCTGGGCGTCCCCCGGATCGGGCTGATGTTGGCCCGCCGTCCTGCCTGTTGCCTCCCTCCGCCCGCCCTTGTTCTTGTGGGGTCCGTCTTGGGGGTGTCAGGTGCCACCCTTGAGGGGGGGGTTATGTCAGGTTCTGTCCCTGTCTGTTTTCTTTAGGCTCTGTTTCTTTATGTTATTTTGTGTTTCCCCTCCTGCCATACTTTGTTATTCTGAGCTTTGTTTACTGGTTTCTGTGTATCTCATTCAGTCTCTGTCATTTCCCACTCCTCAGTCTGTCTCTCTGTGCTCAGGCCTTCAGCATTAATCATTCACAGCTGGTCCTCATTCTAATCACCCCAGGTGCTCCTCACTGTCTCGTTTGTGTCAGTATATAAACTCTGTGTATTCACTCCTTGAGCACCGGGGCTTTGTCTTTCCACGGTGTATGATCTGCTCATCTCCTCTCCTCTCAGTAAGTGTTTTTGTTCCATCAGCATTATTATTTTTGTTAAATAAATCATTATTCATTTTACATTTGTGAGCCAGTCTGTTTTTCTGCACGTGGGTTCAAACATTAAACAGCAGATCATGACACCCAGACATCAACACAGTAAATTAAGTGTGGTACTATGATTGTATTGTGTAACAAATACAAGGCATTTTCATTCAGTAAATCCTTTGCTTTATATAATACTGCTATGGATTTGGACAATTTAGTTTTGACAGAATTTGCGTGTTGTCTCCATGATAATTTATCGTCAATGATTACACCTAGAAATTTCATTTCACTGACTCTCCCTATTTCCACATCGTTAATTTATGGCAAGTGCACAAAGCCGTAGCAGTAATTAAACCGCGCCACCACAATCTTGGTTACATGTGTGAAAACAAAAAGGGGAGAAACCATGAGGGTAATCAGTGGTATTACAAAAAAGATATATCACATTTTGACTTACAGTACACCATATGAGACATAAAAAAACTCTACCAGCAAGCAACAGTTAAGACAAATCACATTTGCTTTTGAGATCGAAGCAGTGAGTTTAAGTCCATGAGCTCTGTTCAGATTTAGCCACAGTTCTGCAGATGGGACCAGCCAGCCTTATCTGTCTGAGAGCACACAAAGTTCTCCGGGGAGGGAGGGGGGTTGCGACAGTAGTTTCAGTCTTCAGTTGCTCAGACTCAGGAGAAATGTTGTCAGCCTGTCCAAGGCTGCTTGGGAAGTCTGATTAGATATACTGTAGCATGATTTATCTTCAGGTCAGGCTCACAGTGTACTTTTCTGTAGCCTTGAGTCCAGATGGGCATCCGAAATCAAATACACTCCAAATTATGGGAAGCTTTCACCGACCCGAGCTATGAGTCCTCCTCCTCCAGATGTGACCCTCCTGGCTGTGTACAAGTTCCAAACCTTACCGGTGGTCTGCGGTCCTCAGTGGCCGCCTCCACTTTGCGGTTCAGCTCATAAAGCAGCTGATTCATGGAGATCTCAGCTCGGATCACATTTTCGTTTTGAGAAGGGAGCTTCGTCAGGGCGTTGATCGCCGCGGAAGTCTTCCTGATTTTCCAGTAGAACTCCACACAAGCCAAAAAGCAGAGCACCTGCTATCATAAATCCAATTATGAATAAATCTTCCACATCTTCGACCGATAGAACAGTTAAGCATAACATCTTCCACTCCCCCCAGGAATCCATGATATATCCAGCTGGATGCGTCTGCGATGGGCAAGCCGGTTCCCCAGGACCTGATCGTTTTCATATCAGTACCAGTTTAGGTGTATCAATACCAGTTTGGGTGTATCAGTACCAGTTTGGGTGTATCAGCACCAGTTTAGGTGCAGCAATAACAACCAGTTGGTTAAGTCTTGGAATGGTGCAATCTTTAATAAATGCATTTAAAAAAGTACATTTTAATTACTGTTTCAGTTCATATCATTTCATTTGTGAGTTCTCGTAAATATTAGATTTCTGTCCCACTTTTTTAGAATTACTCTCTGGTTGTGTGTTCAGAAACATTTGTGCCCCTCGTGTCTAAAAAGTGTGAGCACAGACTGACATTTGTGACCTGTAGGAGAGGTCTGTGAATTTTAAATCAGAGCGTAATCACTTCAATTTATCTGTTACAGGAGTGGAACAAATAATAGTGATTACCTTAATTGAAAACTACATATGTTCTCATTTGAACAGACAAAATGAATTGGAGGCAACTGCTGTTCGATCCCCACCAAGTTGATTATGCACTCCAACAGACTCTGATAAGAATGAACTCACTCGCAGTTATTATTTGCTCTCGAAACATTTGTGTACTTCAAAGCCCACCGGTTTACTCTTTAAACACACACACACAGCTGATTATTTCCATCTTTACTGAATAGAAATTCTTTTGTGAGGTTAAAAATGTCCATCCTCTCAGTCTGCCTCGTGTGGGTAAACACAACAACAATCATTTTATTGTTCCAAATGCAGGGAGTTTTTTTTTTCTCCAAAGCCCCATAATGCACTTTTTATCAATTCTTGATAATAAGTGCTTTTTTCTCAACCCCCCCCCCCCATACAATTAACAAAGCCCCAACTTCATTGCAGCCTCTGGGTCTCAGAGCTCAAACAGCAACTCTCTGCTGTGAGGAAGAGAAATGTTAGTCCAACAAAAAGGTCACTGCGAGCCTCCCAAGCCACCATTTTCATCGGGACTCTTAATGAAAGCAGCCACAGCCTGCTAACCTCCCTACATTTCCATTCCCTGGTTAAACAACCTCCCTAATTGCTTTAAAAAATACAGCTAGTCCTCAGAACGCTTATTAAATTGTACATGTTTGTTTACTTTGTGTGAGATGTCTCTGATGGTGTCGCATTTGTGGGAATAATTGTGATATGTCATTCAAAGAGATGCATTAGATAAATGCCAGATAAAATGGGTGTTTAATTTGTTTTCATGCAAAAAATTACCACCGAAGTATCCTTACCCCAGTTTCTGTCGACCTTGTGTTTCACCACCATCTCAAATGACAAAATTTGATTTCACATTTTTTGCTTTGCTTAAGCAAATAAATAAATAAATAATTGGCTGCCGCTTTCCCGCAAGGACATTAGAGGTTGTTGAACCATTCAGCATGACCACAACAGTTAGATTTATTTTTATTAGCATCTTTCATATAATCATCAAGTGACTGAATACACCCAGTCCAGAAGCCATTTAACGTGAAGCCCCATGAAATCAATCAATGTGCAGAAAATGTAGTTTCCTTTATGCAGTCACGCAGTTTGAACTGGTCCAACATCTTAATGCCAACTTAAATTCTATCAATCTGACCAGCTGTCCATTACATCTTGAAGAAACCCAAAGAAAATCCAAATAAAGTTTTATTTATACATCAAGTGGAGCATTGAGGCCAGCCATAATGCTCTGCTTGTGAAAGTAAATCTGTTGGGTATCACCTCGATACTCAGACAACAACTCTGAGTGCCATCAATGCCCAACAGGACAAGAAAAAAAAAATACAGCCCTAATCCAACCCTGTATTTTAGCATGTGTGAATGTTTTTTATAAACGTACATCATCATACCACCTACAAATAATCTGTACATTTTAAAAGCTCAAACACATTAGAGATGGCCACAATAACTAAGCAACCATAGGATACACTTGCATGGCTTAAAGTCAGCCAATTTTACAGGTACTGAACTATAGTTTGGTGTAAGTAGCTGAGAGTCATCCCCAACACTTACTTTGATATCTACACATTATGCTTCACTTAAAGATGTGACATTAACTGAAATCAACCCATTTAAAAACAGATTGACAATCAAATTTAGCAAACGTAAAAATGGCAGAAACACTGTCAGCGTCCCATCAGTCATTCTTACAGACATTGAGCTCAGTTTGGTGTGGGAGTAGCTGAGAGTCATTACCAACACACACTCCAACCATTGTCATCTAACAAGATCTCACAATAGAAATATCTATTGCAAGAGCTAGGGGTTTGATTCCACCAGCAGTCACATGCCAAAGTGTCCCTGGGCAAGACAGTGAACCCCTCATTGCCTCCGAAGTGTGTCCCGTCAGTGTATGAATGTGATGAAGTACTGATTATTCTTTGTATAGATCTAGTAGAGTGCTGTATGAATGGGTAAATGAGGACACAGATTGTGTTGTAAAGAGCTTTGAGTATCTTGATCAGATAGAAATGTGCTGTATAAGTACAGTCCATTTACCATTTCATTTACAATATCACAAGAGATCATGCATGTTGTCGTTTGCAAGGAAAGGTTCGTCCTTTTTCAGCACAAGACAACTTCACTTTAAAACTCTGGCATGAAAGGTGGAGGGAAACATGTATGCTTACAAGGAAAGCAATGGCCTTTAACTTTAAAATGGTGCAGCCCTTGGCCATACTCTGACTAGCCTTTAGCTCATCAATCTAGCAGAATTAAACTCTGTTTGTCCAAACTGAGATAATTCACTTCTTGCATTACTACAACTAAGATAATACTTGTTAAGATCTCCATTGAGCCCTATTTCAAAAGTTGCAGATATATCATTGAATGTTTACACATTACCTTCTTTAAGCAGGTTTGCTGGGAAGTGTTGAGATATTTCCAGCGCAGACAGGAAAAAAAAAAAAGGTTTAAATCATATTCTAAAAAAAATTCAAGACATTTAAGGAAACTCAAATTATGAGTTTGGTGCTTTGTCCCTATTCCCTTTGGCCTAAAGTGTTCAAGTTTACTGGAATGACTTTACCCCTTTGCTCTTACACACCTGCACTGCAGGAAGAAAAGTTGAGACAGAAAGTGAAACAATCCTTTCATCCTTCACCAACTTAAGCACATCTGCTGCCTAAAGCACACAGACAGAATGAGGCAGACACATGGTGAGCTAGTTTCTTGAAGAATTTTTGAATAGGTGTGCAGATTTGCCTGAGCGAAAGACAGCAATACCTTACCTGTTGAGTGGCACCAAGGCTCGGGAGCGTCTTTTTGTCGTCCTGATCTACAGATAGCTCTCTGAACACATGTGAGCAACAGAGATGTTAAAGAGTGCCAATGGGAGTTTCCGCCTGTCACTCCTTAAGTCAAAAGACAGAGGCAAGCAGAGAACGAGAGGGAGAGAGGCCGTAGCACAAGCTGAAGATTGACATAATGTGTCTACATGAGGAGCACGAGCATGAACTGAAGCAAAGAAAATGTGGGATAAAATGTATTCCAAAATATTCCAATAATATGGTGTATTTTGTTTTTTATAGTCTGCTTTCACAATCAGACTTGGTTTCAGAGGTGGTCATGATCACTTAACACAGCTCCTTTGATTAACAGGCACTATTTGGAAAGCAGTGGGAATTTTATTTATTCATTGACAGATATTTTAGGTTTTATACACCTGATATTTGAAGCAATGGTTTAGATTTTATGAAATAGAGTTATCTGAACAGTTTATGAACAAATTATATATTATAAAAGCTTTACAACCTCAGTTTAAAAAAAAAGTTAGTTCTGACAGAAATGACAAATAAATGGCTAGTCCAAGTGGGGTCAAAACCAAAGTGGATTGCTGCCATCTTTAAACAGCCTAATTCCTATAGTGGATAATAGAAGTGTTATTTTATGATTTATTTATTTATTTATTTTAACATTTTTAATTCATTCAATCTTTATTTAGACGGGTTAGTCTCATTGAACCTCAGGGACTGATTTACAAGAGAGACATGTTTTAACCAAAGAATAATGACAACAGTGGACAATTATAAAATAAAGCATATTAATTAATAATAGCAAATGAAAGAAAATGGTAATAAAACAAAAGAAAGAAAAACTGCTAGGTTGTAAAGTGATGTAGAAAACTAAAAACAGGAACATGTCTGCATTGGCTTTTGCCAGGAACTTAGCAGATGTTTGAAGGCACATAGGGAGGTCAAGGTTGAGAGCTTCAGATATTTTGCAAGATATTCCAGTAAACAGGAGAGGAGTAAGAGATGGCCCTTTTGCCAAGTTCAGTCTGCACTGAGGGGACACTGCATGTAATAATGTCCTGAGAGTGCACACTGTAGTTGCACTCATGCAGAGACATGTAGGAGATGTATGAAAGCAACAGACCAAGAAGTGATTTAAAGATGAAAATGTACCAGTGAGAGAGTCTGTGTGAAGCTATGATGTCCAGTTGACTAGATAATACAGGGTGCAGTGGTGGGTAAGGTAGTTACAGCCAGTTATGAATCTTAGCATACCATGATAAGCAGCATCCAACATCTGCAAGGTGCTTGTAGGGGTGTTCATGTAAATATTGTCACCGTAGAGTCATTGAAGGGAAGGAAAGTCATAGTTACAAGGCGTTCTAGCATTCAAAGTTAGACAGGATCTAATTCTGAAAAAGAAACCCAGTTTAACTTTTAGTTTCTTTACCAAGTTTTCCACATGGAGCTTAAAAGAGAGATGCAAATCGACCAAGATACCCAAATATTTGTAGAAATCAACAAACTCAATAGGAACACCATTCGAGGATAAATTCAAAGGATTATTACACCATTATTTCTGTTGATAGCACTACAGCTAGCAGCTACTGCTATTTGCACTTCTAAATAATCCCAAAATTATACAACCTTGTAACCCAAAATTGACAAGTATTATAAAATTGTGTTTGCATGAATCACATCAGGTTCAGACTTGGCTCTGCTTGAGCTAGCTGTTAGCTGATCAATACGGTCGGAATTTACTGTAACTTTCCAAATGAAGGTTGTTCAAAGAGCTATTTACAACATTCAAACTGTTAATTGTTCATAAACTTTTTGGACAAGATTTGCACAATGGTCTTGTGATGGACTTGCGACCCATCCAGGGTGTATCCCGCCCCTCGCACAGTGATTGCTGGACATGGGCACCAGTGACTCCCGTGACCCAAAATGGAAAAAGCGGGTAAAAGATAATGGATGGATGGATGGATGGGTGGATGGATGGATGGATGGATTTGCACCATTGCTTTAAGACATGATGAAGGAAAAGCTTATTTCTTTTAAATGTATTGTATGTCATCCTGAAACATAAAACACATTAGAATCTGTCTTTAGATCAAGACAGTACAGGAGAAAAATTAATCCATGGCTCCCATTATTTTGCATCACTCCATGCTATGTTGGAAGGAGAGCAGCCCTAAATGTTCAAATGTAACATGAATGTCTTTAGAGCTGACAGTCTGTAACACTTATTCTCATACATAATGAATGGAATCAGGGCTATTTGAAATGTTCTTTAG
>JBBPBX010019876.1:18992-43995 GCA_038048925.1 Garcialebias charrua | reverse complement strand
ATTAGGGAAATGACCTCACCCCTTTAAATGTATTTGGACAAGATGGTCATCACTGGTGGGCCACCTTCAATGTGTTTGACTCCAAAAGGTAACCAGTTGCAGATACAAATACTGTGATTAGTCGCTGAACGTTTCATTACATTGTGTCCTGTGGTTCATGAGATATTTGGCTAACAGACAAACCAAGTTGACTGCACAGTTAATGCTGAAATGTTAAAGACCTCATCCAAAGTGTAGCACTTAGCTTACTGTATATGTTGCGATCGACTTTCAGCTACAATCGCAACTAATTTTAACTCAATATCTGTACAATTGACTGAATCATAGCCATTTTTGTGTTTTTAAAGGTCAATTGTTTGCGGCAGCCATCTTGAATAGCATTACTTCCAAAACATAATATTTTGTAGATATTCATCCAGGTAATACTTCCTGAAGATTTTGTTAAAATCTGTCAATTGGTTCATGAGTTATTTTGCTAACAGACGCCAAAAAAAAACCACTTATCTTCTGCCTCCACCTTTTGGTGAAGGACGATAAACAGGAGTATTTAAATAGATCTAATTGATCAAATAAAACATACGGTACACAAGACGTTACAAAACATACGTTTTATTTAAAGTTAGTGAATGCCACGAAGAACAGCAGTATGGCCTGGAACTATAGAGAGCAGAGCTGAACGCTTTGAAACAAGACTTCTCATTCAGCATTCTGCATGTGGTGTTCAAACACTGGAAACAAACAAACAAACAAACAAACAAAAGCACCTTCTGAAGGGACATTCTGCTCAGTTTACTCGGTGTTCTGTCACTAGTTAGTGTTTTATCAGCCAGAGAACTGTATACAACCATTGAAGCTATCAGTGGTTATTGTCTATCTGCATGTCTTCACTCTGTGATAGAATAAACCAAAGAAGTGCAAAAATAACCTTTTTTGGGGTTAATTTTACAAAAATACGCCCAAATATTAAGAAATTGGTGCTCTTAAATAAACTATAACCTTTGTGCTACAGTTAGGGTTGCAAAATACTGGGAGTATTCAGAGTACACGTTCCATGGGAATTATGAGGAGTTGATGGGAATTACAGATTAAACCTGGAGTTTACAACGATACTATGACTTTTTGCTTTGTTGTAAAAATCAGTTCAGTGAAATTTATTTATTTTTAATGAATATATGAACTAAAGCCAAAATATTTATGCTATAGTTTTAAGAGATGTGTGATTGAAATGAGACATCTGTACATACATTTACTTTTTTTTTTTACAAAGATTTGAGCAGTTTGCTCAAATCATCCCAATTTTCAGTAAATTCCCACAATTGCCAACAATAATAATTAATATTAATAATAATCCCAGTTTCAATTTGGAATATTTTCTAATTTCCCCAGCTTAATGGAAAGTTTTTGTAGTTTTTTTTAATTGGACATTTCCATGAAGTTTTCCCATCCCTGTGCAGCTCTAACTATAGTCATGTTCCAAACAGTTTGACATCAGTCAGTGAACCTTACGGTGTAGAAGTTAAATATTAGAGAATCATTCATATTGTATTCTGTTTGTGAGAAAAACCTTTGATATTAGCCTTTAAAACAATAAAGCTAGCTGTTAGCCTAGCCTGGAAGACTTTAACCTCTTTCTCCAGCTGATAAGATCCTAACTATTGAAAAATCACGTCAAAGTGACCACTCTAATGTTCTGTAGGATATTTTTTAATAATGCTAAAAGAAACATTTAAACGTTGTCTAACTTCCCTGTCATTTTACAGTACTCTGATATAAATACATTTAATGTAGTACTAGTACTCAAGTACCTGAGAGCGTTGTCACAGTTTTCATTTGGCCAGGTTAAAATAGTGAACGCATCGAGCAAATTCAACTGTTCAGATACTTGAAAGGCTGTAAACATTTTAAGGCTTGAGTGATTTCTTTTCACCTCCACATAGAAACATCTAAAATGAAGGACTGAGCTACCACTAGCGGATAATTTCCTATTACGCCTTCATAGTGTAACAAATCTGAGGGCATGACTAAACCAGAGGTTGCACTGAGTTCAAATTAAATGTTTAGTGCTATGAAATGTAACAAGCTCTAATACAGTCCCTGTACTCATATATTAACTAAAGTATAAATAGCAATTAGGCTATAATACACAAAATGGGAGGAAGTAGGTAGCTTGATCATGTCTGGACGGGACAGTTCAAATAAAGAACAGCAGTGACTACCTCCCACCACAGGAGGGCGCTGGTACACTTCTTTAATGCAGCCTGTACTAATCTAACCTGTTTGCATGTTTTAACAAAGTTGAATTTTAAACAGATGAATCTAGATTTAAAAAAAAAACAGAAGGTGTAAAACAATTTAAAATGTTCTGCTTCCCCAAAATGTTTCATCTTCCAGAAACAAGTCCATTTCAAGTCACATCAGTCTTTTTTGTTAAAACCTTGCTCCTTTAGATTAAACCTGAGTCGCAGCGCTCCACACCTGAGTGTTAGAAGAACACGTTCAGGACGGGCTCCCCTGCTTTTCCACGGCCGTCAGGGCGCCGAGACGTCCAGTCTCCTCTGCGCTGAACCTTTCCTCCGGGCGGCTGGCACTACATTTCCCAGAGATCCTGGGGTTTGGAAGAAAGCTTTGGAAAATGAAGCTGTGGGTTCCTTCGGCGTGTGTGGAGTCTGTGAAGAGAAACAGAATGCACGTTTGAAGAGTGCACACACAGCATCCTACAGATTCAGTTCTGGTTAAACTGCATGGGGACAAATCTTGGTCTTAAAAAATAAAATGCACGAACACACACCCTGGCGGACACATTACAGCCCGTCTCTGACCTTTCAGCATCCACTGATAATTAACTACGGATGAATGCCAGTGTCTGTGCACAGCACCTCGCCAGCAGTTATGTAGGTCTGTGTGCACAATAACATTAATCCTTATTAACGAGTTTAACATTAATCCTTATTAACGAGTTCGGAGACTTAATCAGCTCGAAGCGCGGTGACACAGGAACGCCGTTCAGGTGAATAAATGAGGGGAAACTTCCTGAGAAGTGATGCTGCAACATGTTTACGAGTCAAACTGTGCCACAACAACCTGACGTCACTCATGCATCATTCTGCAGAGACCAGTGTGTGTTCCTGGTTTTTTAACCTTTGTAGGACAGTTTCTGGTTTAAACACATACATTGTCAGGACCAGTAGTTCTAGCCCAGTACTAATACAGCGAAACATGATTTTTCCGGTTAGGTTTAGAACTGATGTGTTAACTGGGGTCATGGTTAGTCTGCTTTTAAACCTTTACACAGAACACAATCTGCTCTATTAAAAGTTTTAATCAATATATTTTAATAACTGTGTTGTTCTCCTGCTTTTAGATTTATCGGCTGCTTTAGACACAATGGACCGTCGTTTGAAGCATCAAGGTGTGGGGGAGGGCACGAGAAGTACAGCTCTGGTGACCATGGTGACCTCTTCTGCTCCTCTTTTGTGAGGAGATCCGCAGGGCTCAATTTTAGGTCTCCCTCTTCTTCACCCTGTACTTGCTCACTCTTGGCCCTATTTTTTTTAGAAAATATGGGATCGCCTTTCCTTTTTACGCAGATGTACTTTCTGTGTCTGCCTTGGGGACTTCTTCTGCTCCTCTTTTGTGAGGAGTCCCGCAGGGCTCAGTTTTAGGTCCCCCTCTTCTTCACCCTGTACTTGCTCACTCTTGGCCCTATTTTTTAGAAAATATGGGATTGCCTTTCCTTGTTACGCAGATGTACTTTCTGTGTCTGCCTTGGGGACTTCTTCAGCTCCTCTTTTGTGAGGAGTCCCGCAGGGCTCAGTTTTAGGTCCCCCTCTTCTTCACCCTGTACTTGCTCATTCTTGGCCCTATTTTTTAGAAAATATGGGATTGCCTTTTCTTGTTACGCAGATGTACTTTCTGTGTCTGCCTTGGTGACTTCTTCTGCTCCTCTTTTGTGAGGAGTCCCGCAGGGCTCAGTTTTTGGTCCCCCTCTTCTTCACCCTGTACTTGCTCACTCTTGGCCCTATTTTTAGAAAATATGGGATTGCCTTTCCTTGTTACGCAGATGTACTTTCTGTGTCTGCCTTGGGGACTTCTTCTGCTCCTCTTATGTGAGGAGTCCCACAGGGCTCAGTTTTAGGTCCCCCTCTTCTTCACCCTGTACATGCTCACTCTTGGCTCTATACAGTATATATATAAATATATATATATTTTTTTAGAAAATATGGGATTGCCTTTCATTGTTACGCAGATGACACCCCAGATATATGTCCTGCTAAAGAAAAAGGACTCCAACTCTCTGAGCCCTCTGTTTTCCTGTGTGAGGACATAAAAGCCTGGATGGCTATGAACTTTTAAAAGTTTAAGAGAAAAATACTGAGGTGATGTTTAGTTTGAGTTTGGTGTGGCTCCTCAGACTGATGAAGTCCTTTGGATGAAACACAAAATATTTAAACACAAAGAAAACGTCCAGAGGACCTGACTTAACTTTGGTGGTTTTTGGAAGCCCCACTGAGACCCTCTATGTAGATGTTGGTTCCTTGGACCAGTACATCAGGCCAACTGTTACAAATCTTGGGGTCAAAGGCGATACTGGACTAAAGTTAGAAAATCACATCAGATCCACTCAGTATTTTTCATGTATTCCCTGATCAATTCCAGTCCAGAAAAACACTCATCTGAAAAACTGCAAACGTTCACTATTCAAATCCTTCAGCGATCAGACATTGGTGTACCTCTTTTAATTAGAATCCAAACATGTAAATGGTAAATGGAGCTTACTTATGTAGCGCTTTCCAGCCCCCTATGAGGGGCCCCAAGGCACTTCACAGTACCAGCCATTTTGTCCTACCATGTAGGACAAAAACATCCTACAATGGAAAATCCCATCCCTCATGAAGTATTACTTTTAAAATCTGTGCATGTGATGGATCATAGATGAGCACAGTGGTCAACAAGCACTTTCCTTCTGTCAAACATGCCTGAGAACAGCTGAGTGCCTTCCTAGCTACCGTAGAAGTGATGATGAGCAGCAAAGAAAAAGGTTTTAAATCAAATCAGAGACAGCCTGTCAGAGCAATAAATAATTATTCTGTCATTAACGGCTGACATCATAAATGAGCAACAGAAACAAGACTCTTACAAAACAGTTTTACAAAATCTGACTGGCTACAAAGACTAGTCAGATTTGATGCTGCCTCTGACTGTACATAAAACAGTGAGGAAGCCGGCCACAGCCCGCTCAGTCGTAAATTTACAGAAATGAAGCAAGCAGCACAAAAACATGGTAAATGGGCTGTACAGAAATACACTCAGCCACAGCCACCCCAATAAAAAGAGGCGAGGGGCAGAACTCCGCTGGCTTGACATGGAGCACAATAAAATAAAAGTGATGATAAATCAGACAAAAATCACATTTTAAGCAGCAGCATTTAGACCTGTCACAATAAATAATAAATCAATTAATCGCATGATAAATGAAAATTAACCTCATTTTCATTTATCGACTTTATCGTTTCTTCGTGTCTCTCTCTTTCTAAAGACAATGGATGACAAAAGGCTCAACTCTGGTGCTCTTCACTGACCCCTCCCTTTCTCTTTAAAATCCATTTTAACCATCCAAAATTGTGTTTTTGGATCGTTAAAACAGCTAAGCTACGAGCTAAGCTAACAGGGCGACCTCGGGGAAAAAACCTCTGTCTTGTCAAAGCTCCGAAATTCAGTTGCAACCTGTGCCTTGGTGTAAAAAAATTGGTTTTCTCTACGAAAAGAATCTGAGAACTTGTTTACTGATCTTTTTATTAAAAGCTTTGTGTGAAAAATGCAATTTAGTGAACTGAAAAACCGGAACGAAAGACAACCCATGTCACGTCAAGGGGTCTCCCTCCCATTTTTCTTAAAGAGGCACAATGCTTGCTCCTTCACTAGCCATCCTTTGGTTCAAACAGTGTTATGCTGCCATCCAGTGGTCAAATGAGGTACTACACACAAAAATTAACAAACATTTCCTCTTAAATTTTACAATAATTACCGGTACTAATTATTGTTAAATTTCAAACAATATTATCGTTTATCGCAATAATTTCTGACAAGTAATCTTCCAGCAAAAATTTGTTATTGTGACAGGCCTAGCAACATTCACAAAAACTACGAGCCATATTCTGAAGAGACCGTGTCATGACGTAACAAGGATTAAAACACAAGCATGTGCAGGGCTGTAACTCACCACAGGTTCCTGAGTGTTAATGTTGACAATTTGTCGAGGCCCTGAAGGAGAATGTGGCGTGCCCGCCGCCGACATGTACCGTCTGTTCAGTTCTGGAGTCACTGGTAATGAAAGCTGTGACCCGCTGACCTCTGGCACCGCTGACACGCTGTAAGGCATCGCCCCCACCATAAAGTGAGTGGGAGACACCATGGCAGGCAGGCTGAAGCCCAGACTGGTGGGGCTATCAGAGCGTTGCTGCTGTATGCTGCTGGTCAACCGAGGGTACTGGGAGATGGCAGCAGAAGGTAGCAGGACGTACGGCAGTGCCATGTTGGGAGGAAGTGTTATGCTGGCTGGGGGCTGTCCGGCTGGGATGAAGAAGTTCAGGCTGTTTAGTCCTAATAAAACATGCAAGACTTTTCAGTTTGACTGTGTGGGAATTTGCAGGAAATTTAAACCTTTGTAATTTTAATGAAGTGAACAGTACAGAACGATGCTGAAAGTATTCAGATATGATGGCAGGGATTAGGATTAGCACATTACCTGCATTGTTGGGCACATAGAGGTAGTGCGATGGCAGGGCGCGCTCGCTGCTGCTACTGTGGCTCTCTGGGGCCCTCGGCTGGACAGGAAGACCCGATGACGTCTCAGCAGCACTCGTCTGAGAAAACTCTACCTCCCTGAGAAGTTCTGCTCTCATCTGCACAGAAGCAAACAAAACGGGATAAAATAATAAGAATACACAGACTGAGAAACAGCCTGGAGCTTCACAGTCTCATTTTAGCATTTGTATTTGGAATCTACAGCTTTGCATATCAAATAAAGAGCATTTGTACACATTCATATTATAGTTTGGCCAGTTGGGTCTGGACTTTTACTTTTGCGGCCTGCTGCATTGTTTGTCAGACAACCAGGACTTTGGGACTTCCCTACAATTCTCATGACGTCATCCCCAGTCCTGTCATGATAAACAACAAATCAGTTAATCACATGGTAAATAAAAATGATCTACCTCATTTTCATTTATCAGCTTTATTGTTTCTTCATGTCTCTCTTTCTGAACACTGGATAACAAAAGTCTCAGCTCCGGTGCTCGTCACTGACCCCTCCCTTTCTCTTTAAAATCCATTTCAACCATCCAAAATTGCATTTTTGGATAATTAAAAGCAGCTAAGCTAACAGGCCGACCTCGGGAAAAAAAAAGTCCGTCTTGTCAAAGCTCCAAAATTCACGGTGCCTTCGTGTAAAAAGTTGTTTTTCTCTGCAAAAAGAAGCTGAGAACTTGTTTACTGGTTTAAAAAAAAGAAGCTTTGTATGAAAAATGCTAAAGAGCTCAAAGCACACCGAGCGTCCGCCATTTTGAGAACCAATGAGACAGCCCATGTCACGTCAAGGGGCCTCCCTCACATTTTTCTTAAAGAGACACACCGCTCGCTCCCTCACTATCTATCCTTTGGTTCAAACAGTGCTATACTGCCATCCAGTGGTCAAAAAAGGTACTACATGCAAAACAAATTAACCAAAATTTCTTCTTAAATTTAAAAATAATTACTAATTATTGTCAAATTTCAAACAATATTATCGTTTATCGCAATAATTTCTGAGACAATTAATCACCCAGAAAAATTTGTTATTGTGACAGGCCGAGTCATCCCTGATCAAACTGTTGTCTTTATATCAACAGAGATGCAGAAGTAAAAATGTTGGACTTTTGAAATCCAACATGTTAAAATTTAAAATGCTTTAGTTATTAGTATGTTTATTCTTGTAAATTGTTTTCCAACTATTAAACTATTACCGGTAGTCATTTCTTCAGACTCTGTTCCATCACGTTGTGCACATGATGTCAGTAAAATGACAGAACATTTATTTATATTTATTAAAACTTTACAACCTACTTCAAATGACTTCATACTTTACACATGATAATAACAGATTAATCTCTATTAGAATAAAGAAAACAAAATACATTCAGTTTAACGTCTGTCTAAAAACAAAGATAAAAAAATAGTTGCATTACTGCGTCTGTTAGACTAGCATAAGTAAACTGACAGGATTAGTCAATAAAAACTATTAAACTGGTAAACCATCCTATGTAGATGATTTAAACATTTTGTCATCTCACCTTCTCAGATTCCTCAAACACGGGCTTTGCTTTCTTTTTTCCCACCGTCTCTGCAGCTTCTTCCCTTTCCTCCCACATTCGTTTCCTCTCCTCCCCACACTCTGACCGGGCTGACCTCTGACCTTCAGCAGTGCACGCTTGTTTGTCCGGCGGCCTGTAGAGCATGACCACCGAGGGCTGGGACAGGCTGGGCAGGTAGGCGAAGCAGTGAGGCGAAGGGACGATGAGGTTCCCTGGGCTGGACTGTGTTGGCTGAACGGTGGAGGAGGACGGATTGTACAACGGCGTGTTGAGGCTGCTGCTGAGGAGAACCAGGAAATACTTGATCTCATGTAAGGATCAATGCACTGAAACATTCCTAATAAATACAGAAGTACAGGACCACACTGCTAACAGGACAATGATGCTAACGGGACAGTGATGCTAATGGGACAATGATGCTAACAGGACCGCACTGAAACAGGACCGCACTGAAACAAGACCACATTGCTAACAGGACCAAGCTGCTGGCAGGACTACGTTGCTAATAGAATCAAAATGCTAACAGTACCATGCAGGCTGCTAACGGTACCATGCTGCTAACAGGACCATATTGCTTACAGGACCATGATGCTAACAGTACCATGGTGCTAACAGGACCATGCAGGCTGCTAATGGGACCATGCTGCTAACAGGACCACATTGCTAACAGGACCATGATGCTAATAGTACCATGGTGCTAACAGGACCAAATTGCTAACAGGACTACACTGCTAACAGGACCACACTGCTAACAGGACCATATTGCTTACAGGACCATGATGCTAACAGTACCATGGTTCTAACAGGACCATGCAGGCTGCTAAAAGGACGACACTGCTAACAGGACCATATTGCTTACAGGACCATGATGCTAACAGTACCATGGTGCTAGCAGGACCATGCAGGCTGCTAAAAGGACGACACTGCTAACAGGACCATATTGCTTACAGGACCATGATGCTAACAGGACTACACTGCTAACAGGACCATATTGCTTACAGGACCAAGATGCTAACAGTACCATGGTGCTAACAGAACCATGCAGGCTGCTAACAGGACCCCCACTGCTAACAGGACCAAATTGCTAACAGGACCACACTGCTAACAAAACCACATTGCTAACAGTATCATGCTGTTAACAAGACCATGCTGCTAACAAGACCATGCTGCTAACTGATCCACATTGTTAACAGTATCTATCATGCTGCTAACAGGACCAAATTGCTAACAGGACCATGCTGCTGGAAGGACCGTGCTGAAACAGGACCATGCTGCAAACAAGATCACACTGCTAAGGAAACCACATTGCTAACAGGATCATGCTGCTGGAAGGACCACGCTGCTAAGAGCGCCATGCTATCGAGGCTATGCTGCTGAAAGGACCGATATGCTAGCAAGACCACGCTGCTAACAGTACCGTATTCGTCGGAGGAAAATACGCACCGGTGTTTAATATGCTTTGTCCAATTATTAACAATAAACAAGAAAAAATCGTAAATAATACGCTTCGGTGTTTAATACGCGTCATCACCACGCGACGCGTCAGCGCCTCATTTTCCCTGATTAAGATGGCGGCGACAGAAGCAAGCGAGTACGAAGAACTTCACAAGGAAACACGGTAAAAACAATTATTTCTTTGCGAGAAAAAATATATTTCTTAGCTGACTTTATAGAAGACGTGCTCCTGAGCTTAACGAAATGTTCAAATCAGCTGGATTTTTTTTAAAAAGTTCGCCGAATTTTAGGCAGGCGGTTCGGACCGGACGCTTTGTTTCTTTAAATTTAGCTAAATAAACGCTTAAAAATATATATTTCTTAGCTGACTTTATAGAAGACGTGCTCCTGAGCTTAACGAAATGTTCAAATCAGCTGGATAAAAAAAAAAAGTTCGCCGAATTTTAGGCAGGCGGTTCGGACCGGACGCTTTGTTTCTTTAAATTTAGCTAAATAAACGCTTAAAAAATATATTTCTTAGCTGACTTTATAGAAGACGTGCTCCTGAGCTTAACGAAATGTTCAAATCAGCTGGATTAAAAAAAAAAAGTTCGCCGAATTTTAGGCAGGCGGTTCGGACCGGACGCTTTGTTTCTTTAAATTTAGCTAAATAAACGCTTAAAAAATATATTTCTTAGCTGACTTTATAGAAGACGTGCTCCTGAGCTTAACGAAATGTTCAAATCAGCTGGATTAAAAAAAAAAAGTTCGCCGAATTTTAGGCAGGCGGTTCGGACCGGACGCTTTGTTTCTTTAAATTTAGCTAAATAAACGCTTAAAAAATATATTTCTTACCTGACTTTATAGCAGACGGGCTCCTGAGCTCAACCAAATGTGAAATCAGCTGGATTTAAAAATCTGCGGTGTGGTTTATGAGTTACGGTATCTTGCTAACAAAAACAGCTACATCCATAGCAAGGGGCGAGCAGCGACAGAGTCAGTCCGACCAGAGGAGGCTTTTTTCTGACACATGAGCCAAAACGTCTGGAAGTGGCCCTCCTCCTCTTCGCTCTCTGATTCCTCTGCTGCTGCCCGTAGCGCCCATAGCGGCCGAAACTGGTACTGCACCATTTTTGCCCAAAATGAAAATCGGCGAATCAGAGCGAAAAATGGGTCTAAAAATATGGGGAAAAATCCATAGATAATACGCTTGGGTGTATTCATTCATTCATTCAACCTTTATTTATACAGGCTAGCCTCGTTGAGTCACGGGGACTCATTTACAAGAGGGACCTGTCTCACTCACACCAAACAACCATCCACTCTCACACTCACACCTAGGGTCAATTTAGAGTCACCAATCAGCCTAACAAGCATGTTTTTTGGTCTGTGGGAGGAAACCGGAGTACCCGGAGGAAACCCACGCATGCACGGGGAGAACATGCAAACTCCACCCAGAAAGGCCCCGGACCGGGATTTGAACCGGCAACCTTCTCGCTGAGAGGCAGCAGCTCTACCAGTTGTGCCACCGTGCTGCCCAATATGTATAATACGCAGGACATTCAAATGAGCAAAAAAACGCGTATTATACACCGGTTTTTACGGTAAGTGTTTTTATAACACTATTTTTGTTTAAAGTGCTTTGTTGTTGTGTATTGTTGTCTGTACTTTCTGTTGTCTGTCTACTCTGTAGAACAGGTCTCTCTTGAAAGCGAGTCCTCATGACTCAATGAGACTACATGTATAAATAAAGGTTAAATTAAAATATTATAGGACCATCGCTTCCTACATTAGGATATTTTGTCCAAAAGCTTTTCAGGAAGTCAAGCTTTTTAAAGATGAACTCACTCGGTGCTGCTTCCAGACTGCAGTCGACACACCGAGCTGCTGCTCACAGCCTTTCTGGAAAAATCTGCAGACTGGCTGGACAGACCTGTGACATAAAAATCATTATTCCTCTGTTTAAAGTAGAGACATCACACAGGTTTTAGGATGGAGCGTTTCCCACCTGTTGAGTGACGACCAGGGCTGCTGGGGGCGGAGCTGACCTGCCGCAGCGCAGCGACTGACGTGGGCGTGACGTTGAAGGAGGCGTGACGAGCTAGCTTCGTCTTCCTGAAGTCCTGCTCGTTTGATGGTGCCGACTCACAGGAGGACACGGGCGCTGTGTTCAGCGTGTTTCCTACAGAACATGCAACAGAGCTGTTAGAACGAGACAGAACGTTGAACCTGCGACTTGTTTCACTCAAACCACTGCAGAGTTTCAGAGTTACTCCAGTGAAATCAGCTTTGATTGATGTCAGCACTTGTTTTAACTTTATTTACAAAGAACTACAGTAAATATATATTGAGATGTTGTTATGACTTCAAAAACATTCATTTTTATTTTATGACTTTGTAGTTTTAGCTTTACCATCTATTTTTGTGCTAATTTCAGCTGTTGCTCATTTGAAATGTATAGCTAGTTTAGCTAATCGTCTTTTTCAACTACCGATGCATTTCTGTTTAACTTTCAGCTACTGTTGTGTTAGTTTTATCTACCCCTTTGCTAACTTTAAATATTGATTTGCTAATATTACTTTAAGCATCTGTTGTGCTAATTTTAGCATTAGCATACATTTAGCTACTGGTAATTTTAGTCACTGTTTGTTAGTTTTAGTTAGTGACTCACTAATTAGCACCTGTTTATAGCTACTGTTGTGCTATTTTTATTTATTTTTTACTTATTACTACAGTTTTGCTAAATATAATTTTTAGGCACTGGTGTGCTAATTTGTTTCATTTACTTACATCTGGGGTCATTTTCAGTTTCAGCATCCGTTAGTTCGTTTTAGTTATCGGTTAGCTACCGTATTTTCTGGCATTCAAGTCACAGTTTTTTACATAGATTTTGTCAGAACTGTGACTTACGCCGAAGCGACTTATCTACCTTTTTTCCCATATTCATAATGCAATGTTTGACTGACGCTTTAAATTTAGAAGAACTACAACAGCGAGTCCTCCCGTGTGCGCTCGCTTCACTCAGCTGGTGCAGGCGGAGGAACGCTGGAGAGCAAGCAGCTCTGGCCACAATGGATGGATGGATGAATGGATGGATGGATGGATGAATGGATGGATGGCGCTGCACTGCCCAGGCAAAATTAAGCTGTTTGACCGTTAAATAAACACATAATAAATGTGACTTATACGCCAAAGCGACTTTTATATTTTCTTCCTCTTCATGATGCTTTTTTTGACTGATGAGACTAATACACCAGGAAATACGTTAATTATATCTTCAGACTCTCTTTTAATACGTTGTAATAATATTTACCGTAGCTACTGTTTAGCAAATATTTGTTTTTAACTATGGTTTTGCTAAATTTAGCTTTTAAAGGAGACCAAATATTGGTTTTATAAATTTTTATGGTATGTCAGTGGGCTCTCCAGACCATGTTCATTCAATTTAATTGCACAAAATAATTCTTAGATAATAAAATATCCCCTTTCTAGTTGTGCCTTTTCTCACTTCCGTTCTGAACAGGCTGTTTATGATAAGGCCACGCCCTTCAAAAATCTGTTTACATTAACTCCGCCCTCCAAAGGGGACCCTGAGTCAGACCCAGAGGCAGACGCCATTTTGGGCAGGGCAAATGAGGCGCTGACGCGTCGCGTAGGCCGCTGAGAAACATCCATAAGTTCACCCTCCATGTTAAAAACTCTTCGTCTGACTCTTCGAAAACAAGCAATAAGGCTGCAGAGTAACACACTGGCTGCTAACTGCTATACATGCTCTCTCTAGTGGGGACCGCTTTTTTTGACGGACCACATCTGGCGCTGAATGGATATGGTCCGTGAGCAGTCGTCCGGTTGATTTAAGAGCCCGTAAATAAGTTTTTTCGTTGATAGATAATTAGTTATTAGCGGTACTGCATTTTAACAACAACGAAACATTGAACTCTAGTTACGGCCATTGTGCTGACATGAACTCAGGAAAAACAACCGTGACGTCTTTTATACTGAAGTGGGTGGAGCCTCACCAGGGGTTGCTAGGTGAGGGGCTGGACTCAAGGTGGGGGGGGGGGAAATTGTCCTGCAGCTTGTGACGTCACAAGCTGCAGGATTTGAAAACGAGACATTTATATCACTGATAAAAAATATATATACTTAGAGTAAATAAACCACTGGGTGCATTTTCTTGGCCCTAGGACTGTTTTTTTAAGAAGTACATAACCAAAGTTGAGTAAAAAAAACATTAGAAAGTGAATTTTGGATCTGTGGTCCCCTTTAAGTACAGTTAGCGTCTGTTGAGCTAATTTTACCTTTTGTTTTGGACATTCTAGCTGCTGTTTAACTAAGTTCAGCTAGTGTTTTGTTATTCTAACATCTGTTGCTTTCTGATTTTAGCACGTGTTCTGCTCATTTTAGTCAGTAATCTGCTTGTTTTGACTTCAGTAACTCAGTTTTAGCTTCCTAAGCCAAGTCTTTCATGTTTTTCTAGTTTCTTACTGCAGCTGTTGAAGTCCACGGGGCCCAGCCACTTAAAGGCCGGCTTCCTGCCTTTCTCCTCGCTCATGTGAACCTTCTTGATGAGGTTTAAGCTGGTCAGCACATTGGCGATGTCGTACAAACGTCGCACTTTGGCTGAAGGAGCACAAAGAAAGTGCATTTAAACAAAACAGTTTTTAACTCGGGCTGCTGGCAGAGCAGGCCGACATGCTGCAGGTCTGCACGGTTGCTTACTTTTGTACTTGCTGTGGCTCGAGGAGTCCCGACTCTCCTCGATGAGGACCTTCGCTGCTGCATCCAAAGTCACAGTCTGAGTTTTGGACACCAGGAAAAGCATGACAAACTTCTGACTCATGATGCGCAGAGACTTGTCCTTTCTGTTGCTCCCAGCTGCAAACAGAGAGAAACACGAAGAACTGAAAACACGTGAGTGAAAAACAATAAGCCGATAATAATATTCAAAACTTGCTGCTTTGACTCAGTCCTTTAATGAACAGACAACTTCACTGAATGAATCAAATGAACGCACGAAAACAAGTTGCATGTGATACTAACTGTTTAACAGATGTACAATAATAATATTAATATACAAAAACATATAGAGTCTAATTTTATACAATTGATTGTCAGTTTATGGGGGGGGGGGTGCGATAGACTAAGCTTTTCCTTAGGTTTACACATTTCCCAGGAGAAACTGATATGTCGTCCAATCGGGGGAGTCAGATTCAGATAAGCCACAATTGTTGCTTTTCTTCAGGCAGATTATTTTTCTTGTCAGCCTTGAGTCCTGCCAGATTAGGGTACACTCTACTGGTCTGTGCTTACGAGCCTCTTCAACGTCGTTTCCAATATGCTGGCGAGTCTCAAAGTCGCAGGTGGCCTGCGGTTCTCCCAATCGCTTCCATCTTACGGTGTAGCTCGTAAATCAGCTGATTTTGAGTCCTCAAAGCACGAACCAAACTTTCTCAAGCAGGCAGCCTGACGAGGGCCCAATTAGTCGCAGCTGTCTTCTTGTACGTTGATAGACCAGGAACCAGCCGATTCCAAAAAGCAGGAAACCTGTTATCATAAATCTGATTGTATATGTCTTTGGCGTCCTCCTGAGACAATTCTCAGCAGGACACGAGGGCTCTCCAGGACCCTGTCGCTTTTGTAGTAATACAGCACTCTCATGTCCGTTACTGGATTTAAACCTCTTCACATCTCTCTGAAACTCTGAGTGTTACACTTTTCTTGAGCTCTGAAGAAGACAAGTGGACACTATTTTTGTTACATTTATTTTGGATTAAGAAACACAAATCAATCAGAAAGACTTCCATTTAATTTGTGTTAATTCAGAATTGACCAACAGTATATTTTTGTCATATAATGATGATCTTGTTATTAACATGAGTTGCTCTCATGCTGGTTTATTTCTGCAGAACAAGCATGCTTTAATATTATGGCACAGTTCAGGGTAAACTGTTAACTTGCAACTTATTTTGTGTTGTCTGTGAAGTAGCCATAATATTCTCTGTGCTAACAAGCGGCCATCTGGCCGATTCTATAAACAAGTTTTCCTACTGTCCTTCAGAGATCTTCCAACTGTGGGAGCTGAAAACTCATTCATTTATTTTGTTAAACCAGCCAATAACCATTCAGGAAGTGGGCAGACTCCGCCCTCCATATAAAATCTTACTTCCTGTAGACTCGTTAGAGTGCGTTGGGGAGAACTAAACTAACAACTGGTTTTCTCTGGAAGCTGGAGACGTTGTGGTCATTTTGTCAATTAGACCTACGTTCTCAGCCAGAGTTACAGCAGAGCCTTGCGGTAACTCACTCACTCCTTTCTGAAAGAATTTGTTTTCTGGAAAGTTTTATTTTGAAACTCAGCCAGGACGTTGACCTTGTTTCCTGCCGAGAGAGGCGAGTTTCCTCGTATCGTTGAATCAGCACACACACGCTGAAGTTTCAACTGGATGACTGTTGGACAAAACAATCCGTTGAGTGTGTCCAGAATCCAGATACTTCTCAACTCTTATCTACAGAGACGAAGCGTCAACAGGTAACGAGTCGTGGATGTTTGTTGAGCGTGCGGGAGCCCAGCTGTAACTCGTGTGGGGAAAAGTGTCACCCTGTCATTTCAAAATAATTAACTTCCGTTAAACTTAGCTTTCATTCACTTCTTCCTCCTTAATCTTATTTTTCTTAAGCCATTAATCTTTTTACTAAATGTGCCAACAGGAAAGTTAAACCTAACTTGTCTGTTTGTTTAATTAGAATTTTTGTCTACAGTAGTTATTAAATCAGAACTAATCTCGATACAATGTTTAATGTACTTTTATGATTGACTCAATAAAAGGTCTATCTTTTGGTGGATCAACATAAGTTGACGTCTCTCGTGAAATTACATTTGTCTAGTCACTTTAAAGCAATTTAATCCGGAAAAAGAGCGAACTCGTGAATATTGATGATAGATTTGTGTAGATAAAATCTGCTCAAACCTTTCATCTAAAATATAGGTAAGTCAGTAAACTGACCAATTTTCCTATTATTACATTTGGTGGCCCTTAAGTGTTTAATTACAATATATTATTACACTTTGTTAAAAAGATTTGTCGATCGCATTGAAAGTCCAGCTGATCAGATCCATAACAGTAGTTTTCGTTTCAGAAGATGTGTAAAGTAGGAGCTTCGATACACAGACAGAGAGCAAAAAAATCAGAACAGGAGAGGGAAGAGAATGCATGCGCCTCATATGAGAGCGAGTGAGGAAAAATAAAAAAAATTGAAATAAATGAATAATGAAAGTTAGCTCACTAATCAGGTTCTGTTATTTTACAGAGAGCCACAGTAAAATATACAAGAACTATTTCAACTCACTGATTTTAATTCTTAACCTTCTTTAAAAAAAAAAGAGAAAAGAAAGTCTTCTTGTTTTTACCGTTGCCAGCGTCTCCCTCTCCTCCGTCATCCTCTCGGCTCGGCCCAGCCGTCCTGCTCTCAGCCATCAGGTCCATCTGGAGGTGGTAGCCCTGCTCTCGGCCCCGCCTCTGCAGCTCCTCCAGCGTGGCCGGCAGCCGCTGGCGGCCGTACCAGGTGTAGCTGTTCTTGGCTAACCGGCCCACGATGGAGAGAGACTCCAGCACGTTGACGATGTCGTAGATCCGGCGTCGCTCCACACCTGACGGAGAACCACAGGACAAAAGTTCTCATCAAAGATCAGAACACAGCTGCTGCAGCGGGTTGGAGAACAAGACTAACGGCTCCATTAGAGCTGTGCGTTGGGCAGCACGCCGCTCGATGCACGCGTGCTGCGCGCAGGCAGTTCACAGTATAGCTCAGCATGAAGCTCCAGCGTGAAGCTCCAAATTCTTGACATAATTTGAGCAGCAGCAGGGCGGAACGTTTACCTACGGGACAAACTGAGGTTGCTGATTGGTCATTTGCTGACACGCCTACTGAATTGATTGACAGGTCGGGTGGGAGAAAAAAGGCAGAGGGCTGCGCAGCGGTTTTCTGTGTTTATATGTTATAAAAAGTTCTAAAAAATAAAATAAAAACAGGGAGCGCTGGTCCTGCAGCCCACAGCCCACCAGGAAATATTTAGAACCTGGCGCATCCACGTTGGACATTTAGTTCGCTCGTGACAAATTCACTCATTCCTCCTCATCGGAGGAGGAAGTGAATGGTGACCGCTTCAAGCGATCACTTGACTTTTGGCAAAAAAACAAAAGAAAAGTCCAGATCAGCGATGAAGAAGGGGAATTTAATACATTTGTGTCTCATACAAAACAGTCCGCCGCCGGGCAGTTCATTGTGAGACAACGCGCGCGCGTAAGCGGTCGTAAAATTTGAGCTTGGCGCGTTCACGCCCGCGTTCAAAGTCCTATGCCGCGGCGCTCGCACGGCGTGGCGCGGCGTTAGGCCCAACGCAGAGCTATACTGGGGGCTTTAGTAACATCGTATCTTATGAGAAAATCCAGTGTGACTGCTGAAAGGTGAGCTAACTGTATCAAAAGACTAGCTAGAAGCTAAGGATAGCAGAAGGCTGGTGCTAAAAGTAGCCAAAAGTTATTTACATCAAAAAGTATAATAATAGCTAAAAGGAGCCGAAAGATTAACTAATTAACTTGTACATTAATTAACCACTGGATGCATCTAAATCCACCCTGGGGATTAATAATCAATCAATCAATCTCTGCCTGTCTGTCTAAAAAGGGCAGAAATACAGTATTGCTAAAAGGAGCTAAAAACTGGCTCTAAGTAGCAAAAGGTCAAGTTCATTCAACCTTTATTTATACAGATTAATCCCTTTGAGCCTTGGGGACTCATTTACAAGAGAGACCTGAGGATAAAACATTTGATGATAAAATCAGAGACTGCTGGGAATGTCAGTAACTCCTGTTTGAAAAAAGCATCCCTTTGGTTTTATCAGCATTTAAGACAAGTTTAAGACGGAACAAATCTGACTGGATGATGTCAAAAGCTGATTGCAAAAGCTGGAAAGTCTTAACAACTGTTTTAGCTCGACAGTAAACAACTGTATCATCAGCATAGAAATGTAAGGATGCATCAGGGATGCTCTGACCTACATTACCTATGTAGATTGTAAAGAGGGTTGGTCCTAAGACTGAGCCTTGTGGTACACCATTTTTAACTGTTAAATAACTGGAAGAAGTACCGTTATGTTGAACACATTGCCTCCGATCGGAAAGATAGTTAGAAAACCAACCGATGGTGTGATCAGAGAAACCGATTTCTGAGAGCTTATGACACAGGATGTTATGATCCACAGTGTCAAAAGCTTTAGACAGGTCTAAGAAAAGTGCAGCACAATAGTCCTTAGCATCCAATGCTTCAACAACATCATTCAGAACCTTCAGAGAAGCAGTTGTTGTGCTGTGTTTTTTCCTGAAACCAGATTGATGGAGAGGTAAGATGTTAAATGAGTCCAGATAATTTTTGATCTGAGAGTTTATCAGTTTTTCTAGAACCTTGGCTAAGATGCAGAGTTTAGAGATCGGTCGATAATTGTTCAGTGAGGTGGGGTCACCTCCCTTCAGCAAAGGAAGAACAAAGGCTGTTTTCCAAGCATCTGGAGTTTTGTCTTATGGACAGATTAAAGATGTGGGTCACAGGGACTGTGATGATATGAGCAGCCAGCCTTAAGAAATAAGGTGGAAGAAAAAGCAATAAGTTTAAAAATCACTAGCTTAAATCATAGAAAGATAGCTAAAAGCAAAAAGCTGAAAGCTAAGAACAGCAAAAAACTAGTTAACTCTATGTCACCGGTTCTTACCCAGACTGGTTGCCACCTCGTCCAGTGTGATCCAGATGGTGCTGTGCAGTGGGGGGTACTCTGGGTAAAGAGCCAGGAACTTCTGACACAGCAGACCCAAACTCTTCTGCTTCCTGCTCGGCTTCTTCTCTCCATCCTCCTCTTCACACTGAGAGGCAAGGTGAGGGAAAACACCCTGCAGTTAGTGTTCACTGGTGCTTAATATGACATCCATCCATCATCATCCATCATCCATCCATCCGTCATCCATCCATCATCCATCCATCCTCCTCTTCACACTGAGAGGCAAGGTGAGGGAAAACACCCTGCAGTTAGTGTTCACTGGTGCTTAATACAACATCCATCCATCATCATCCATCATCCATCCTACATCCATCCATCCTGCATCCATCCATCCATCCATCTATCCTGCATCCATCCATCATTGATCCATCCATCCTCTTTACCCATGTCTGTAGACAGTCACCAATCAGTCTAACATGCATGTTTTTGGTCTGTGGGAGGAAACCAGAGTACCCAGAGAAACCCACACAGCACACAGAGAACATGCAAACTCCACCCAGAAAGGCCTCGAGCTGGGATTTGAACCGGCGACCTTCTCGCTGAGAGGCAGCAGCTCTACCACCATTAATATTCCATTTGTATCACAGAGCTGTCCTACCTGAGCAGAGTCCTCCACCTCCGGTTCCTCCACGGTGTGGGAGTGGGGCGGCTCGCCCCTGTGGTTCTCCAGCGGTCTGAACAGAACCTTCTTCATGTCCCTGTCCCGGATGTCCCCGCTGGCCGCGCTGAGCAGCACCTTCAGGTTGGCCGTGGGCGTCCAGGGCTCTGGCAGAGCGGCCTGCTTCATGGGGGTGATGTGGGTCAGGTCGGGACTGGAGCCCTTCCTGTTGGCCAGCAGAGGGACGGTGGCGTCTGCCGCCTTCAGCGGGGTCGACCTTCTCCTCTCCACGTGCACATTTTCCTGTGATGGAAACCGTTTCTATGAAGTCTCTCCTTGTTATCATTTCAAAATGTGCTGAAAACATTTGTTTAAAGATATTTTCTCTTTCCTGTGGCGGCCCTCTGAACTCAGTCGTCCTCCTACAGTTAATCTGCTGTCCACTCAGGGAGGTTCATTCAGATCTGTTCCATGATCCAGGAGAACTTTACTTCATTCATTTTCTTCTCGCAAAAAACAAACTTGATTGAACCCTTTCTTGTAATCTCATTTTCTTTTCCAGATTTCTATATTGATTTTTAATCCTTCTTGCTACAAGACACACAGCACGCCGTACACTCCGTTACAGAGCTCTGGTGCTCTCTGTGGTTCGTTTCAGTGAAGCAGTGCTCTGACTCTGAGTCAAATAGAAGAAATAAAGATTTGCTGCAGGGTCAGGGTCACTGGCAGCTCATTAGTGTGAATATATGGCAAATAATTTGCATTTATACAGCACAGATTTCAGTTTAATTATAAAAAGAAGTACAATAGAAGTGTAAGATCAGTGTGTCACGGTGCGTCCCTTTCTAAAGATTTTTTTTTTCATCAAACTACAACGTTAGAGCTGGTTATTCTGTGAATGTTTATGAAGCATTCACTCTGCTGTTGTTTGTGCATTTTTTTGCTGTGATTCTTGTCCCACAGTTTTCAATGTGTTCCAACAAATCTTAAATCAAAACGTTCGGCTCTTTCAGGGCCATCCTGCTCTGACTTTTGGTATTGATGCAACAACTTTAGCTTTTTGACATATTTAGCCTTTTCTGCCATTTATTTTCCTCATAGGAAATGAATTGAGCTCATTTTCCATCCTTCAAATCTTTAGATGTGTTTACAACCTTTTACTGCTCCTTTCACATTTTGTTCTGCTTCAGCTCCTTTCAGCTGTTTTGTGCTCCTTTCAGATTCGGCTAACTACAACATTTCTGTGCTTCTTCTAAACTATTTCTACTAATTTCAGCTTGTTATGTTCCTTTCAACTTATTTCTGCAAGTTTCTGCTTTTTCAGCTACTATTTAGCTGTTTAATGCTAATTTGAAAATTTGCAGCTAATTCCACATTTTTTACACTCATTTAAGCTTTTTTCAGCCTAATTCAGCAAAAGTGTGCTCTCTCCACTTCCTTCTGGTACTTTTAGCTCTTGTCTTCTATTTTAGCTGCTTTTCAGCTGTTTTTATTGCTAATTTTAGCTTTTTCAGATAATTTCCCCTTTTTTGCGCTAATTTCTGTTTTTTGTAGCCTAACTGGCCAAGCGTGTTCTTTCTGCTTTCTTCTGCTAATATGAGCTTGTTCCACCTTTTCAGCTAACTTGTTAGCATTTTTAGCTAATTTCGACTGTTTTCAGATAAATTCAAGTTTTTCACTGTAATTTCTGCTACTGTCAGCCTAACTAACTTCTTTGTGTTCATTTCAGTTTGTTGTGAGGGAGTGGTGGTGCAGAGGTTAGAGAAGGTGAGCCTGCGATCGAAAGATCGCCGGTTCAACTCCCGGTACTGACAACATCAAAATGTGGGTGGGATAAGTGAAGCACACACATCTGCCTCCACCTTCATCTGCCCCACTCTGGGCCCTTGAGCAAGGCCCTTAACACACACCATCTGCTTCCTTGGGTGTCCAAGACAGCAGCTCTCTGCTCCACACAGAGGGCTGTGGTAGCTCGGTGGTTGCATCAGGAAGGAGATCCGGCGTAAAACAATTGACAAGTCTTCGTGCGACTTAGTTCGCTGTGGTGACCCCTGATGAAAGGAGCAGCCGAAAGAAGAAAACAAAGCTAATTTCAGCTTGTTATACTCCTTTCAGCTTAATTATGCTAGTTTTAATAATTTCTGCTATTTCAGCTACTATTTAGCTCTTTTATGCTAATTTAAGCTTTTTCAGCCAATTCCACATTTATTGAGCTAATTTTAGCTCTTTCCACTTCCTTCTGCTAGTTTGAGTTTCTTTCAGCTACTTTTCAGCCATTGTTTTCTTCTAATTTCAGATTTTTCTAGCTACTTTACAAATTTTCGTGCTAATTTCTGCTCATTTAAGCTTTTTTTTTAACAAGCAAATATATATTCTTTCTCCTTTCTCCAGCTAATTTCAGCTTGTTCTTTCATTTCAGCTACATGTCAGCATGCTTTGTAGCCAATTTCGGCTGTTTTTCATCAAGTTCTTCAGCAATAAGCATTCACACTGCATTTTCACAGGAAATCCAATTTCTCTAGTTTCATATACAATATAAATCTGAAAAGATTCAACTTTCTGTTTTTAAAATAGGATTCACATTTTATGGGAAAAGAAACATTTTTCAGACGTGATGTGTAAACTCTTTAAAGATAAAGAAGTAAATAATCTTGTCTCACTTTCTGTTCACTGTGCCCCTCATCATCCTCCTCCTCCTCAGAGAGACTCTTCCTCGGGCTGATGAGGTCTTTCAGGAACAGACATTCAACTTCCATCTGGAACACAACCTGCAGACACAATATTAAAAATAATGTCCAGATCATCTGAAGGACATAATCTGAAGATCAAAAATCATTCAGCTCATTCCAGTGCTCAGAAGAATTTGGCGCAAATAACTTCAGCTAACTAGCACTTAGCAAGCTAACTACGTTACAATATGCAGCTTCAAGTTTTAACTCAAGGTTGTAGCTAACAAATGTGACAAGCTATGAACCCAACACGTTATTACAGCACTGTAAACAAAGTTTTTTTTCATTCATTCAACCTTTATTTAGTCAGGTAAATCTTTTGAACCTCATGGGCTCATTTACGAAAGCGACCTGCTAAAACTAAAGAACAATGAACAGTAATGGTAGAATTTCCTTAAACAATAAACAATCAAACAATAAACAATAGAAAACAAAAGAGAGAGAAAAAAAAATATATATATACATATATATATATATATATATATATATATACATATATATATATATACATATATATATATATATACATATATACACATACATACACACACATACACACATACATATATATATATATATATATACATATACATACATATATATACATATATATATATATATATACATACATACACACTCCTCCTTTTAACAAAGTAGCAAAAAACTAGCAAAACAGGTAGACGTATAAAATCAAAGACAGGAACAAATCTGCATTGGTTTTTGCCAGGATTCCAACAGATTCTGAAAACCATATAGAGAAGTCAAGGTCGAGAGCTTCAGATCTTTTTGTAAGATATTCCATGAAGCAGGAGCGGAGTAGGAGAAGGCCCTTTTTCCAAGTTCAGTCCTCACTGACGGAACACTGCAGGTAATCATGTCCTGAGAGCGCACGCTGTAGCTGCACTCACGCAAAGACATGTAGGAGGAGATGTATGAGGGCAGCAGACCAAGAAGTGATAAGTAGTTTAATTAGTTTTAACAAGAAGTTTAATTTACTTTATAACGCATTATACTAACCATTTCACTTAACTTGGCCCAATTACAACGTCCTAATGCCAGTAAAATAGCTTTTGAACAAGAATCAATACACTTCCGGTGCTAATAAACAGTCATTCAGGCTGATTTAACTTGAATATGCTGTTTAACCTGTCTAAATAAAGGTTGAATGAATAATTCTGAGGGGGTAAAACTGAAATGTTCACCTTGTAGTCTTGTTGAATGAATATTGCTTGCACTGCCGTAGCCTCTTCAGTCCAACATATCAGCCTTCCCTCTTGAAAAGTAGCGGGCAGCTCTAAACAGCTAACATTAATATAAGTCCTGTCATAGTGGACATTCTGTCCTGTGTAAACTTCAGCAACACCCGCTCAAGCTTGTTTTCTGGCGCTCTGAGGCAGCTGGATCCCTTCGACCAATCAGAGCCCCGTTTCTTAGTGTCGTCATTCAGCGTCAACCAATCAGCACCGCCGTTCTCTGGTTTTTTAATCACGCCTCCACGCTGGCGGGGCAGCCGGCGCGCTAAATGCAAAGATATGTTATTAGGTTAAAGAGGTGTCACTCCTGTACAGGAATTGTCACATCACCACACCTTAAGAAATGCGAAGCGCTGCTGTTTTCATTTGATGTTATACTTATAATTTTGCAAATAACCACATGACATGAAGTTTTAATGTTCGCATTTTTGTGTATCGGTTTTAAACTATCGTTGAAGCTCCCTGAAAAATGGAAAGGCAAACTCCAAGAACAGAGTACGTGTTCGGCTTTGTAGACAATCTTCGACTCTGTGCAGATCGATGCGGGCAGCGGTGTTTGTAGAACAGAAGCCTGTGGGGTTTACTGTAATTAGCTCTGCACCTGAAAGATGGGACAGATGGAGGGTCATATAGACAGGTGGGGCTTACGAATGGCGCTATCTGTACCTGAATAGCGCGAAAAGTTGCGGTGGGACAAAATATGACTTGCTTGCCTTGTCCCGCCCTACATGCAAACTACACCAAATTTGCCGCCAAACGCCATACAAATACGAACCAGTGCAAAGCACCAGGTTACATTAAAGGGAAAT
>JBBPBX010019876.1:0-17713 GCA_038048925.1 Garcialebias charrua | reverse complement strand
TATACATATATATATATATACATATATATATATATATATACATATATATATATATATATATATACATATATATATATATATATATATATATATATATATATATATATATACATATATATATATATATATATATATATATATATATACAGGTAGTCCCCGAATTACGAGCGCTCTGATCTGCGAGGTCCCAGACTTACGAGCTGCGAATTTTTGGAAAAAACGAAAAAAATACTGAGTTTTCATGTGTTTTTTCACTACAGTTAGCAAGTTAAGCATATAAACACACGTTTCCGATCATTTTTATGCACTCAAAAGTAGTTTTTAGATGAAAATAGAGTGTTTTTAGGTGCGCTGGCGAAAACCGTTCCAATTTACGAGCGGACTTCCGGGTTTACGAAGGAAATGGCGGCCGTTCCAAATTACGAGATTTCCGGTTTACGAGCGCCCCCTAGTGACGGATCTCGCTCGTAAATCGGGGAATACCTGTATATATATATATAAATTTTTCCTCTAGGTGTTTTGATTTTATTCTATAGCCTACTTTAGTTCAGCTCAATCAGGTGATAGCTGTTAGGATTTCTGTTTTTTTTTGCAACTTTTATACTTGCATACAAACAAATAATATTTATTTTACACAAAACATAATTCTATAGTCTTTTGCTACCTTTAGCTTTTTTCTACTCTTTCCCTACTTTAACCTTACCCATTTCTACTTTCATCTTTTAGATGGTACTTTTACCTAACCTGATTTTATTGTTTTAAATATAGCCGTTTCCTACAAGAAACACAGCACATATCGTAATGAAACTCCCAGAAAATAATTAATTAATTTATGAACATGAATTAATTGGACGAACATTTACAACTGATTAACTTTTGGTGTTATCCCAATTTAAGATAGCTGTCCCAGGTAATCAGCATCACCCATCACAAAAATGGCTATAACTCAGTCAGTTGTACAGATATTAACTAATACTTTGTATGATAGTAGCTGAGAGTCATTCTCAAGTCAGTTACTGTAATTTATCAAGTTGCGGTAACTGTTTTGTGAAGTGGTAACTATTGTGTAAAAAATAGACACAAAATGGCAACAGCTGGGTACGAAGTGAGGGTATGAATTGGCAGAGGGACAAACTGACCAGCGCTTATTTTATTCTCATTGAATTGGTCTTTACTTTTGTGAGTACACATATCTTTTGTGAGTACACATAGTACACATATCAGCAGGTTGGCCTCCAGGGAGCTGTGCTTGAGTGGTTCAAATCTTACCTGTCTGGGAGAACTTTTTCTGTCATGATAGGCGACCTGTCCTCCTCTTCATCAACCCCTCTGACCTCTGGCGTACCACAGGGATCTATTCTAGGGCCAGTCCTCTTCTCTCTTTACATGCTGCCATTAGGATCAATCATTGCACGTCATAACCTGTCTTTTCACATGTATGCAGACGATTTACAAATCTATCTGCCAGTCACTCCCAACCCCTCACTCAGTTCAAACACTCTTGTCAACTGCTTAAATGACATTAAGCACTGGCTCTCTCAAAACTTCCTCCACCTAAACACAGATAAAACTGAATGCATTTTATTTGGTGCACCTGATGACACCAGCAACATCCTTCCCAGTCCCAGTGTTGGTTTTCCCCTCCCCCACTTCAACCCGGTGGTCAGAAATCTTGGAGTGCAGCTTGACTCCAACTTAAAGCTTGATAAACAGATCAGTTCTGTTGTCAAGACCAGCTTCTTTCAGCTCCGTCTGCTCTCCAAAGTCAAGTCATTTCTCAGCCGTGGTGATCTGGAGAAGGCCATCCATGCCTTTGTGACCTCCAGACTTGATTATTGTAATGCTTTGTATGTTGGTATTAATCAATCCTCCATCTCCCGTTTACAGCTTGTACAGAACTCTGCCGCGCGCTTTTTGACCAACACACGAAAATATGAACACATCACTCCTGTCCTGTCCTCTCTACACTGGCTCCCGGTTCAGTTCAGGATACAGTTCAAGCTGCTGCTGTTTGTTTTCAAAGCTCTGAATGGACTTGCTCCTCTGTACATCTCAGAACTTTTGAAAGCCCATCAGCCCGGCAGAGATTTACGATCTGCCAGTCAACACCTGCTGGAGGTGCCTCGCTCAAGGTACAAACAATGGGGAGACCGGTCATTTTCTGTTGCCGGCCCTAAAGCCTGGAACAGTCTCCCCCTTGAGCTGCGTGCCACCTCTGATCTGACTCTGTTCAAAACCAGACTGAAGACACACTTGTTCAAAAAAGCTTTCAGTGTGTAACTTTTATTACTTTTGGTATTTTAGTATGTAGCATTTTTTATTTCCATTGCCTTTTTATTTCCTCTAGTTCAAATAAGCTTCCAGTGTGCAACTGTTATTACTTTTGGTATTTTAATATGTAACATTTTTTATCTACATTGCCTTTTTATTTCCTCTTGTTCAAAAAGTTTTAGTTTGTAGCATTTTTTATTTCCATTGCCTTCTTTTATTGCTGTTGTTTCTTATTCTATTTTCATTGATTTATTGTTCCAGTTTTTTCATCTTTTTATCCTGTTAAGCACCTTGGTCAATGCAAGGCATTGTTGGAAGGTGCTATACAAATAAAGTTTATTATTATTATTATTATTATTATTATATTTATACAGTAGTTCAAATGTTTTTTCTCGCACAGTGATGGCTGGATATGGGCATCAGTGACCAACACAACCCAAAAAGGAAGACGTGGGTAAAAGATAATGGATGGATGGATGGTTTTTTTCTCATCAGACTATGAATCCATACAAACTGACAAACGTACAGTGAAAGTGGTGCGTTTCACCTTAGCGCCTGATACAGAGATATAAATCTGTATCTTGGCTGACCAGTCAGAAGTGAGGGTCAATTTAAACATCAAGAGATTTGGGCACCAGTGATCCCCGCGATCCAAAAAGGAAGAAGCGTGTAAAAAATATTGGATGGATGGGGATCAGTCAGAGCTGAGAGGGGAGTCACATTTGGCTGCTGAAGCTGAAACAGCTGTGGCTGTTTCCATGACGACCTGATGGAGACAAATCCCAACCTGCCTGTCCAAGAACAATCAGCCCAGCACATAAAAGTCACAATGCACTCACACACAGCAACCCAACCAACATGCACTTTCCAGTTCAGGGTTTGTCAAGGAAACAAACAAACCTACAATAAGTTGTTGCCATGAAAGGCAGCATGGACATTAGGCCTTTAATTCTGGAGTTTTGTTTTGTAGTGAAGGATGGCTGAGGTCCTCTCAGGTTGTAAAAGTACTGTAGTAGGATCACAATTCACTAACATATGAGGCAACTTATTTAAAAATTGTCATTTTACATGGGCCCTAATCGTGAGAGGGTATAGAAAGTGGATAAAATGGATGGAAGTGTAACCGACCCAGAGAGGAACAGCTTCTATCCTGAAGCTGTAAAACGTATGAATCCCTAACCAGAACAATCATTGTAATGCCACTTGAATTGGAGAGTTGACACTTTATCTGTGCTGACGATTATCCATGCTGCTGATTTCTTACCTATAAGCTGCTATATTCATACCCACCTGCTCACAACAAACTCATGTTCAGGCTGCTGTATAGTACATCGTATTATATGATCCATCCCACCTTGTTTGTTTAAGGAGGTATTTTCTACTATTGGGCCAAGTGTACTCCAGATTATTAATACCAGTCTTTCCTCTGGTACAGTACCAGAGGTTTTTAAACATACATTTGTACGCCCTCTCCTTTAAAAAACAGGCCTTGACCCCTCTCTCTGCTCCAACTTCAGGCCATTCCTTCCATTCATTTCTAAACTATTAGAGAAGGTTGTGTACAACCAGCTGTTACCATTTTTAGAGGACAATGGTATCACTGAGCCATTTCAGTCTGGGTATAAATCCCGCCACAGTACAGAGAGTGCACTTTTGAGGGTTTCAAATGATATTTTCCTTTTAACAGATTCTGGAAAGTTTGTTGTTTTAGTGCTTTTAGATTTGTCTGCTGCATTTGACACTGTTGACCACAGGGTTTTAATCTCTCGTCTTGAGCACTGTGTGGGCATCAGGGGTGTCGCTCTCAAATGGTTTCGGTCCTATTGAACCAATAGGAGTTTCTGCGTAAAAATCGTCAATTTTATGTCTTCCACTGCTCCTCTTTCACATGGTGTCCCCCAGGACTCAATCCTTGGCACTCTTTTATTTTCTCTTTACTTACTCCCCCTTGGCTCTATTTTTAGGAAACATGGCATTTCTTTTCACTTCTATGCTGACGATTGCCAGATCTATTTTCCCCTGGCACAAAACAATACACTCCAGCAATTAACACACTGCCTTAACGATGTTAAGGCATGGTTTTCTCTAAACTTCCTTAGTCTAAATGAGAACAAGACTGAAGTTATGATGTTTGGACCAATTTGCTGTCCCTCTCTCAGCATAGACCTTGGCTCACTGTCATGTTATCTCAGGGACTGTGTCACCAATCTGGGGGTGAAGTTTGAGTCTGATTTAAAATTTGATAAACAGATCAGCAGTGTTGTTCAGAAAAGTTTTTATCAACTTTGCCAAATTGCAAAAGTGAAACCAATCTTATCAAGACCTAACTTGGAGAAATTAATCCACACTTTTATCACAGCTCGTCTCGATTATTGTAATGCACTGTGTGTAGGCATCAGCCAGACCTCTCTCGCCCGTCTGCAGCTCGTGCAGAACTCTGCTGCTCGCCTGTTAACTCAGGCCCATAGGCGTGAGCATATCACTCCCATCCTGGCATCCCTTTACTGGCTCCCTGTGCACTATACATGTATAATTCATTTTAAGCTTTTGCTGTTTGTTTTTAAATGCCTGAACAACCTTGCCCCACCATATTTGTCTGAGCTGCTTCAACCTTACTGCCCTCCTCGATCTCTAAGATCAGCTGATCAGTTGCTGTTGACGGTCCCCAAAACTAGGCTGAAGTTCAGAGGTGACAGAGCTTTTGCTGTCGTTGCTCCCAGGCTGTGGAACAACTTACCGTTGAGTGTCAGACAGGCCTCCTCTCTTCCTGTTTTTAAATCTCTTTTAAAAACACACTTTTATTCTTTGGCTTTTAACACGTGATCTTATCTTTTATGGCATTTTAACACACCTGCCATGAAACTGGTATGTGTATGTTTTATGTTTCTTTGTGTATGCTTGATATGCTTTTATTGTCTTAATTTGTCTTTTTTTCTTATTGTACAGCACTTTGGCTGCCCTTGTGGTTTTACAAATGTGCTATAGAAATAAAGTTGATTGATTGATTGATTGATTATGTCAGGAGTCAGAGGTTTGGATTCTGAAATACAACCAGACACAGAGAAAGTTCACAGGTTTTATTAGGTTGGAGCAATTGGTAGCAGTCAAGAGCCTCTCATAGGACCAATCTTCTTGGGTGGATACAGGTCAGCCAGTAGTTAGTGAGGAACTTCCAAGAGCTTGACAGACTATAACCAGACCAGAAAATGAGGTTAACTGAGGTGGTGGGCAGGTTGGCGAGAGAGGCGTTTAGTGCAGAGAATTGAGAAGTTACCTGAGGTGGTGGGCAAGTTGGTGAGAGAGGCCTTTAAGGCAGAGAGCTTGCTTCAACTGGGCGACAGGCTTAGATCATGGTTCAGAAGGAAACAGGGTCAAAACACGAAGAGGCAGAGGTTGAACAACAGGTCCTGAGGGTAATCCTTACTCAAGGTCCGGTGGGTAGCAACAGGGTCCGTGGCTGTATGACACGACCAGAGCTGCCAGGCAGCAATGCCGGAAGGCGGAGAGGAAATGGAAAAAAGACAGACTGTAGGTCTCTTTTCAGATGGTAAAAGAGAGCTGGCGCCGATATCAGAAAGCAGTGAAAACTGCTAAATCACAATACTTCTCTGATATCATTGCTGCAAACTCTCGTAACCCTCGAGTTCTGTTCTCCACCCTAAACTCTGTTCTCCACCTCACTGAACAATCACCCATGGAAGCCTCGACTGAGCTGTGCGAGAACTTCCAACATTTCTTTTTAGATAAAATTGCAACCACCAGGGCTCTCATTTCTCCTCCATCTCACGATCCATCCATCCCACCTCAATCTGTTGCTGTATTTGACCATTTTGAACCAGTCTCTCTGTCCTCTCTAGAGCAGGTCATGTGCAACCTGAAACCATCTGGTTCCCCCTTTGATGTGGTCCCCCCTCGGCTCCTAAAGGAGGTTTTTCACACTCTAGGTCCCTCCATTCTCTCTATTGTTAATAGCAGTCTATCCTCGGGTGTGGTGCCAAAATCATTAAAACATGCTGCTGTTCAACCCCTCCTGAAAAAACCAAACCTCGACCCGTCAGTATTATCCAACTTCAGGCCTGTCTCCAGACTCCCATTTGTTTCTAAACTTCTAGAGAAAATAGTTGAGTCCCAACTAAAGTGCTTCCTGGAGGATCACGCTATCCCCGAGCTATTCCAGTCTGGCTTCAAATCCCTCCACAGCACTGAGACTGCCTTACTGAAGGTTTTTAACGACATCTTCCTATCCACAGACACCGGTGACTCTGTGCTGCTTGTCCTTTTGGACCTCACATCCGCTTTCGACACCATCGACCATGAGATCCTCATTGCTAGGTTGGAGCAGTGGGTGGGCATCACAGGGTCAGCCCTGAACTGGTTCAGATCCTACCTCTCTGACAGATCCTTTTGTGTTTCCATCAATGGTTTTAGTTCTGCAGTGGCAGCTCTTAAATGGGGGGTTCCGCAGGGGTCCATCCTGGGTCCTCTCTTGTTCTCCTTATACCTGCTGCCACTCGGTGCTATTTTCCGGAAACACAACATACCCTTCCACTTCTACGCCGATGACTGTCAAATTTACTTCCCCCTAAGACAAAATGGTACATGCTCTATTCAACCTCTGCTCGACTGCCTGGCTGACATCAGGGACTGGATGGCTTTAAATTTCTTAAGCTTCAACGATAAGAAGTCTGAAGCCATATTGTTCCTTCCCAATGACACAACCTCGAACCACTGCATCAACCTCTCTGCTCTACCCCTGTCTGTAAAACAAAAAGTCACAAATCTGGGAGTGATAATGGATCCTTCCATGAAACTCAACAGTCATGTAAACATGATCGTTAAATCCTGTTTTTTCCAGCTGAGGCGACTGTCTAAGCTGAAGCCCATATTATCAAAAAATAACCTGGAGACAGTAATTCACGCATTTATTACATCTAGGCTTGATTACTGCAATTCACTTCTGCTTGGTGTCAGTCAGGCCTCCATTGCACGATTACAACTGGTCCAGAACGCAGCTGCCCGATTTTTAACCAGTACACGCAAAGGAGAGCACATTACACCAGTCTTGGCCTCCCTGCACTGGCTACCGGTTCATCTTAGAATCCAGTTCAAAATTCTCATGTACGTCTACAAATCACTGAACAGCCTCGCCCCCGCCTATCTCTCAGATCTGATACACCCATATGTCCCTCCACGTGCTTTGAGGTCAGAGGACCGGGTACTTTTAACAGTTCCAGAAACTCGTCTTAAGCGCAGAGGTGACAGGGCCTTCTCTGTAGCAGGCCCAAGACTCTGGAACGAGTTACCGCTGCTCATCAAACAGGCCCCCTCCCTCTCAGTTTTCAAGTCCAGGTTAAAAACTCACTACTATTCTGTTGCCTTCAACACCCGCTGATTGGTGTTTGATCGTTTTATTTTGATCTGCAGTGTTTTTATGTTTTTCGTGTTGTACTTCATTGTCTGTGGTGCCTGTTGCTTGTTTGTTTGTTCAGCACTTTGGTGTGGACTTGTTCCTGTTTAAAGTGCTTTATAAATAAAATGGTATGGTATGGTATAGGGTTGTGATCCAGGAATCAGAAGAGCAGAGCAAACCAGGCAAGGAGCGAGCAGTAAAACCAGGAGACAGGCGTGAGGTCATGAACAGGAGATCAGGCGAGGGCTTGGACAAGGCACTGGACATCTACTGACTGAAAGTGTTCGACAATCTGGCAGAGACTTCTCCTTCTACTACTTCTTTGGTTTTTAACGGCAGCTTGCATCTATCATTGTTGCACTACTGCCATTTGGCAGAGACTTCTTCTTCTTCTTCTTAGTGGAGTTTTATGGCGGTTGGCAAACAACGAGGTGCATTACCGCCACCAACTGATATGGAGTGTGGACCACATGACAAAAAATAAAATTAAAATTAAATAAAATAAAAAATATGTTCCCTCTTATATCCTATCATACAAGCTACACTGTTAAAAAAAAACGAAGTATAGCCTGACACCCTCTATTTCCTGAGGCTTTACGCAATAAAAGCACAATAACCAATCTCAACGTCACACTAAAGAGTCCTAATCAACTAATTTCCTTGAACTTGAGGTTTTCCTTTTTCTTTATTTTTCTTTTCTTACAGCCATTATTCTGCTGCAAAATTTTCTATTTGCTGGTCTGCTTTTTCTTTTGTGGTTTAGTGGCCAGTTGTTGTTCTGCTATTTCAGGTTCCATATGTTGTTCTGCTCCTTTTGGTTTCCCTTGACCGTTTCCTGAGGATTCGACTGAATTTAACAGGGTATGTATATGTTCTGCCTGAATGTCCGTTATGTCCAAGAATCTACCTGCTGCTGCTACTATAGTCTGTATTTTATCGCTTTTCTTTTTCATTTGCGTCGTTACATTAACTATATGACATATGAACGCCACAAACTGTTCTTTTTCCACTAACATGGACTTATTATCTACTATGCATTTGTGAGAGCAAGCTTTTTGTTCCACCAAGGGGGTCAAAGTAGGAAGGGTCAGTGGTTTAATCGCATTCATTTCTGAGCATCCCTGCACATTGTTGTCCTTTCTCATTGCTGTCGGCTCTACAGTCCTAACCTTCTTCAACGCTTCCGCATAAGTAATTTTCTCCAAGGTCTTAATCTTCAATGCTTCTCTGGCCTCCTTCTGGACCAAACAACCCCCAAACGCAGCACTATGTGCACCTCCGCAATTGCAACACTGAACTTTTGAGCCTTCATCGCACTTGCCATATTCATGGGGACCGCCACACCTAGCACACCTGAGTGTACCCCTGCACTCTCTTGCCACGTGCCCCATTCTTTGACACAAGTAGCATCTGATCGGGTTGGGAATATATTCTCTGACCCTAAAGTTGATGTATCCCAATTGCACACAGGCAGGCACAGATGTTTCAAAATGCAAAATAACAGACATGGAATCTGAAACAACTCCCCCTTTTTTTGTCTTAATCCTGATTACATCCGTCACATTCCCTCCTTTAAGCTCTTGTTTGAGTTCCTCGGTACTTATATCCACAGGCACTCTAGATATCACACCTCTCAGTTTGATCCTGGACCCTGGGATATATGGAGTAACATCTTCTCCCATAAAAGAAGTAAGTTTCAGTATTTTCTCCAGCTGTTTTGTGGAATTTGCAAGGATGAGTACTTTTCTGCTGTTTAAAATTTTGGCCAACTTTACAGCCCCGATTATCTCCTCAATTCCTCTTGTCAACTTAAGAGGGTGAGAGCAACGCCCCTCCTGCTTAAATTCAATTATCACCTTCAACATCTCATCTGGTATTGCTGCCACCTGTGTTTGATTGGCACGATTGGGAATATTTTTAGACTTTTTGTTCACTTTGACCTTGTCATCACTTCCTTGTGACCAACTCCTATCTCTTGCTTTTCTTAGCTGACCCTTAATTTTAGCTGACTGCACCTTAACCCAGTCCATTTCTTCTCCACTATCTCCTTCTGAGGTGGAGGAATATGCTTTCGGCTCCTTCCATTCCTCTCCACCACTTCCTCCTGAGGAGGAATCCATGGAGCTGCAGTCAATGCTCAGTTCAAGCAAACCGCCAAATGTCCAGCTCCTACTTGAACAGGTTTGCAATCCACTCCAATAGCTTCCATGAAGAAACAATCCCGTCGCCTGTCGCTCTGTTCTCCTGCGCAAACCGTTACCCAACCTTCAGTTGGCTGCGTCCCATTCAGAACACTACACTCCTTCAGTTGGCTGCGTCCCATTCAGGACACTACACAACCTTCAGTTGGCTGCGTCCCATTCAGAACACTACACTCCTTCAGTTGGCTGCGTCCCATTCAGAACACTACACTCCTTCAGTTGGCTGCGTCCCATTCAGAACACTACACTCCTTCAGTTGGCTGCGTCCCATTCAGAACACTACACTCCTTCAGTTGGCTGCGTCCCATTCAGAACACTACACTCCTTCAGTTGGCTGCGTCCCATTCAGAACACTACACAACCTTCAGTTGGCTGCGTCCCATTCAGAACACTACACTCCTTCAGTTGGCTGCGTCCCATTCAATCAATCAATCAATCAATCACCTTTATTTAACCAGGTAGAGCCCGTTGAGATCGAGATCTCTTTTACAAGGGTGACCTGGTCAAGTGGTCAGCAGCACACGTCACATTGGCAATAGGCATTTGCACTTATCAAAAGAAAATAAAGAAAACTACAATCACAGTAAACAGATGTTGACAGTTCAAAACCAACAGGATATGACAGATTTCTATATACATTATATACAAAACAAGCAGACAGACCTCGGTTGGGTAAATAAAGTTAAAAAATCAACAATGACATGTATATTGGATAAGTAGTGGTTAGAAACATCTGCAATGGTCAAGTTTCTTGATGACATTTTCTACTACGGTTGACATAAAGGATCCAGGAGAGATGAATGTTGATAGTTTCAGATCTTTCTGTAAGTTGTTCCAGGCTGAGGGGACGGCGAAGCTGAATGCTCTTTTTCCTAGTTCAGTTCTGACAGGAGGAACTGACAGGAGGACTAAATCGTTAGAGCGCAGGGAGTAATGACTGTGTGATGTTTGTATTAAGGAGGTGAGGTATGACGGGACTAGGTTTAGGAGGGTCTTGTAGATGAAGGATATCCAGTGAGTGTATCTGCGAGTGCTGAGAGATGACCAGCCAGATTTTACGTAAAGCTCACAGTGATGAGTGCGATAACTGGAGTCAGTAATGAACCGAAGGGCACCGTGGTAAATGGAGTCTAAGGACTGTAGGTATTTTGATGCAGCACTCATGTACAGCACGTCACCATAGTCTAGTATTGGCATGAATGTTGCAGCTACTAATGTTCTCCTGGCTTTGCATGAGAAGCAGGATTTGTTTCTGAAGAAGAAACCTAGCTTCAGTTTGAGTTTAGTGGCCATTTTGGAGATGTGGGTTTTAAAAGACAGTTCAGTGTCAATGTTGAAACCTAGATATTTGTAGGTGGAGACCATTTCTATTTGTTTTCCCTCTTGGGTTCAATTTGAGGTGGGTTCTCTGGTTGCTGCTTTCTGTCGGCAAGAACCATGAACTTGCTTTTGTCGGCATTTAGGACCAGTCTAAGTTTTTGCAGCCGTGACTGAATAATATTAAAAGCGTCCTCAAAACACTACACTCCTTCAGTTGGCTGCGTCCCATTCAAAACACTACACAACCTTCAGTTGGCTGCGTCCATTCAAAACACTACACAACCTTCAGTTGGCTGCGTCCCATTCAGAACACTACACTCCTTCAGTTGGCTGCGTCCCATTCAGAACACTACACTCCTTCAGTTGGCTGCGTCCCATTCAGAACACTACACTCCTTCAGTTGGCTGCGTCCCATTCAGAACACTACACTCCTTCAGTTGGCTGCGTCCCATTCAAAACACTACACTCCTTCAGTTGGCTGCGTCCCATTCAGAACACTACACTCCTTCAGTTGGCTGCGTCCCATTCAGAACACTACACTCCTTCAGTTGGCTGCGTCCCATTCAGAACACTACACTCCTTCAGTTGGCTGCGTCCCATTCAGAACACTACACTCCTTCAGTTGGCTGCGTCCCATTCAGAACACTACACTCCTTCAGTTGGCTGCGTCCCATTCAGAACACTACACTCCTTCAGTTGGCTGCGTCCCATTCAGAACACTACACTCCTTCAGTTGGCTGCGTCCCATTCAGAACACTACACTCCTTCAGTTGGCTGCGTCCCATTCAGAACACTACACTCCTTCAGTTGGCTGCGTCCCATTCAGAACACTACACTCCTTCAGTTGGCTGCGTCCCATTCAGAACACTACACTCCTTCAGTTGGCTGCGTCCCATTCAGAACACTACACTCCTTCAGTTGGCTGCGTCCCATTCAGAACACTACACTCCTTCAGTTGGCTGCGTCCCATTCAGAACACTACACAACCTTCAGTTGGCTGCGTCCCATTCAGAACACTACACAACCTTCAGTTGGCTGCGTCCCATTCAGAACACTACACATCCTTCAGTTGGCTGCGTCCCATTCAGAACACTACACATCCTTCAGTTGGCTGCGTCCCATTCAGAACACTACACATCCTTCAGTTGGCTGCGTCCCATTCAGAACACTACACATCCTTCAGTTGGCTGCGTCCCATTCAGAACACTACACTCCTTCAGTTGGCTGCGTCCCATTCAGAACACTACACTCCTTCAGTTGGCTGCGTCCCATTCAGAACACTACACACCTTCAGTTGGCTGCGTCCCATTCAGAACACTACACTCCTTCAGTTGGCTGCGTCCCATTCAGAACACTACACTCCTTCAGTTGGCTGCGTCCCATTCAGAACACTACACTCCTTCAGTTGGCTGCGTCCCATTCAGAACACTACACTCCTTCAGTTGGCTGCGTCCCATTCAGAACACTACACTCCTTCAGTTGGCTGCGTCCCATTCAGAACACTACACTCCTTCAGTTGGCTGCGTCCCATTCAGAACACTACACTCCTTCAGTTGGCTGCGTCCCATTCAGAACACTACACTCCTTCAGTTGGCTGCGTCCCATTCAGAACACTACACTCCTTCAGTTGGCTGCGTCCCATTCAGAACACTACACAACCTTCAGTTGGCTGCGTCCCATTCAGAACACTACACACCTTCAGTTGGCTGCGTCCCATTCAGAACACTACACTCCTTCAGTTGGCTGCGTCCCATTCAGAACACTACACTCCTTCAGTTGGCTGCGTCCCATTCAGAACACTACACTCCTTCAGTTGGCTGCGTCCCATTCAGAACACTACACACCTTCAGTTGGCTGCGTCCCATTCAGAACACTACACACCTTCAGTTGGCTGCGTCCCATTCAGAACACTACACACCTTCAGTTGGCTGCGTCCCATTCAGAACACTACACACCTTCAGTTGGCTGCGTCCCATTCAGAACACTACACTCCTTCAGTTGGCTGCGTCCCATTCAGAACACTACACTCCTTCAGTTGGCTGCGTCCCATTCAGAACACTACACTCCTTCAGTTGGCTGCGTCCCATTCAGAACACTACACTCCTTCAGTTGGCTGCGTCCCATTCAGAACACTACACTCCTTCAGTTGGCTGCGTCCCATTCAGAACACTACACTCCTTCAGTTGGCTGCGTCCCATTCAGAACACTACACTCCTTCAGTTGGCTGCGTCCCATTCAGAACACTACACTCCTTCAGTTGGCTGCGTCCCATTCAGAACACTACACTCCTTCAGTTGGCTGCGTCCCATTCAGAACACTACACTCCTTCAGTTGGCTGCGTCCCATTCAGAACACTACACACCTTCAGTTGGCTGCGTCCCATTCAGAACACTACACACCTTCAGTTGGCTGCGTCCCATTCAGAACACTACACTCCTTCAGTTGGCTGCGTCCCATTCAGAACACTACACTCCTTCAGTTGGCTGCGTCCCATTCAGAACACTACACTCCTTCAGTTGGCTGCGTCCCATTCAGAACACTACACTCCTTCAGTTGGCTGCGTCCCATTCAGAACACTACACTCCTTCAGTTGGCTGCGTCCCATTCAGAACACTACACTCCTTCAGTTGGCTGCGTCCCATTCAGAACACTACACTCCTTCAGTTGGCTGCGTCCCATTCAGAACACTACACTCCTTCAGTTGGCTGCGTCCCATTCAGAACACTACACTCCTTCAGTTGGCTGCGTCCCATTCAGAACACTACACTCCTTCAGTTGGCTGCGTCCCATTCAGAACACTACACTCCTTCAGTTGGCTGCGTCCCATTCAGAACACTACACTCCTTCAGTTGGCTGCGTCCCATTCAGAACACTACACTCCTTCAGTTGGCTGCGTCCCATTCAGAACACTACACTCCTTCAGTTGGCTGCGTCCCATTCAGAACACTACACTCCTTCAGTTGGCTGCGTCCCATTCAGAACACTACACTCCTTCAGTTGGCTGCGTCCCATTCAGAACACTACACTCCTTCAGTTGGCTGCGTCCCATTCAGAACACTACACTCCTTCAGTTGGCTGCGTCCCATTCAGAACACTACACTCCTTCAGTTGGCTGCGTCCCATTCAGAACACTACACTCCTTCAGTTGGCTGCGTCCCATTCAGAACACTACACTCCTTCAGTTGGCTGCGTCCCATTCAGAACACTACACTCCTTCAGTTGGCTGCGTCCCATTCAGAACACTACACTCCTTCAGTTGGCTGCGTCCCATTCAGAACACTACACTCCTTCAGTTGGCTGCGTCCCATTCAGAACACTACACTCCTTCAGTTGGCTGCGTCCCATTCAGAACACTACACTCCTTCAGTTGGCTGCGTCCCATTCAGAACACTACACTCCTTCAGTTGGCTGCGTCCCATTCAGAACACTACACTCCTTCAGTTGGCTGCGTCCCATTCAGAACACTACACAACCTTCAGTTGGCTGCGTCCCATTCAGAACACTACACAACCTTCAGTTGGCTGCGTCCCATTCAGAACACTACACTCCTTCAGTTGCCTGCGTCCCAGAGCCATATAAAGTGAGAGTTGCGACACTTCCATAGAGTGCCGTTGTAAGAATGGAATGCGGAAGTCACGTGGGTCATGGAGGGGGCGATTTGTTCCATGTCTGTGTTTAACAGTCTGACTCTGCCTGCAGTAGCGCTCCGTCGCCGCCAGAGGGCGCAGCTCCACAAGGTTTCCATAGCCGTTGTTTGGAACGATTGACAGCCTATCGGCGACATCAAAGAGTGTCGGAACTCTCTATATATATGGCTCTGCTGCGTCCCATTCAGAACACTACACAACCTTCAGTTGGCTGCGTCCCATTCAGAACACTACACTCCTTCAGTTGGCTGCGTCCCATTCAGAACACTACACAACCTTCAGTTGGCTGCGTCCCATTCAGAACACTACACAACCTTCAGTTGGCTGCGTCCCATTCAGAACACTACACAACCTTCAGTTGGCTGCGTCCCATTCAGAACACTACACTCCTTCAGTTGGCTGTGTCCCATTCAGAATACTATACTCCTTCAGTTGGCTGCGTCCCATTCAGAACACTACTGTGCAGGGGAACGCAGCCAACTGAAGGTTGTGTGAAGGACTGTGCAGGGGAACTCGCAGCGGTCTTCACGGACATCTTTAACATCTCACTGAGCCAGGCCATCGTCCCCACCTGTCTCAAAGCCACCACCATCATCCCTGTCCCAAAGAAGGCAACGCCCGCATGCCTCAATGACTATCGCCCAGTAGCACTCACCCCCATCCTGATGAAGTGCTTTGAACGGCTAGTCATGAAAAGCATCACATCTGTCCTCCCTGGATCCCTTCCAATTTGCATACCGACCTAATCGCTCAACCGACGATGCCATCTCCTCTGCCCTCCACACAGCTCTCACACATCTGGACACGAAGGACTCTTATGTTAGAATGCTGTTCATCGACTTCAGCTCGGCATTCAACACCATCATCCCCCAACAGCTCATCCTTAAACTGGACAGTCTGGGGCTGAACACCTCAATGTGTAACTGGCTGCTAGACTTCCTGACCGGGAGACCACAGACAGTACGGATCGGGAGTAACACATCTAGCACCATCACATTGAACACAGGGGCCCCACAAGGATGTGTGCTGAGCCCCCTTCTATTCACCCTGCTAACACACGACTGCACACCATCGTACAGCTCCAACCACTTCATCAAGTTTGCGGACGACACAACAGTGGTGGGTCTCATCAGCAACAACGATGAGACGGACTACAGGAACGAGGTGAGCCGCCTGGCCTTGTGGTGCGGACACAACAATCTCACTCTCAACGTGGAGAAGACAAAGGAGATTGTTGTGGACTTCAGGAAGAGGGATGCCCAACATGCCCCTCTGACCATCAACAGCACCGCAGTGGAGAGAGTAGACAGCACCAAGTTCCTGGGAGTGCACGTCTCAAAGGACCTGTCCTGGAGCAGGAACACTGCAGCACTGGCAAAGAAGGCTCACCAGCGCCTCTACTTTCTCCGCAAGCTGAAAAGGGCTGGAGCTTCAACCCCCATCATGTGCACCTTCTACAGAGGTGCCATAGAAAGTGTCCTGACCAGCTGCATCACTGTGTGGTTTGGTGCATGTACTGCATCCTGCCGCAAGAGCCTCCAGCGCATTGTGAGAGCAGCTGAGAAGATCGTGGGCACCTCCTTGCCCTCACTGCAGGACTTACACAGCAAACGCCTCACTCGGAAAGCCCTCTGCATGGCAGGTGATCCCACACACCCACTACACAGCTGCTTCAGACTGCTGCCATCAGGGAGGAGACTGAGGAGTCTCCAGGCTCGAACCAGCAGACTGAGAGACAGCTCTGTTCATCAGGCAGTCAGGATGCTAAACACTCTGCCTGCTCTGCCCCCTCCCATTTGAACTGCCTTAACACTAAAACTTTCTCACACATTACCACTCAACACAAAGATTTTAACACTGGACTCTGTGTCATCAAACGGGTTATTCACTAAACTCTCGGTCATGTGCTCATACAGTTTGCACTACTTCTCATACTTGCACTAATGTTTGTATTACATCACTGCCTATAGTCATAATACTGTTTACATTCTCTGTTTACATTTATTAATACTGTTTACTTTTATTACTACTGCTTACATTTAATTACTACTGTTTACATTTACAGTACACTACTCTAATATCTACACCACTGCTGATACATATACAGTGTGCTCTGAACGGTCTTATTTAGGGATGCCCAATGTGCCTTACTGCATATGCCACTTTTTGCCTCTATAACAACATCAACTACTACCTCATACATATACTGTGTACATTAACTCATACGCTGCTTTGCCACTTTGCAAATGTCAATGCTAGAAACCTTTAGTTTATTTTAGTTATACTTTTTATACTCTTTTTTTATACTAGTATGCAAAAACTCAGGACAGTATTATGTTCATTAAATGTTTAATGTTTTAGTTTTAGAGTTGGTGTAAATTTTCATACTCTTATACCACTATGCAAAAACTCAGGACAGTGTTAGTTTTACTATTTTATGCTTATGTCTATTATTATATGTTTCAGTGTTTCAATGTTTAGATGTTTACTGTTGCACCGAGGGACTGAGAGAAATGCAATTTCGGTCCTGTGTATGTCCTGTACAGTACATATTGCAGATCTGACAATAAAGTTGACTTTGACTTTGACTTTTGACTACACAACCTTCAGTTGGCTGCGTCCCATTCAGAACACTACACTCCTTCAGTTGGCTGCGTCCCATTCAGAACACTACACTCCTTCAGTTGGCTGCGTCCCATTCAGAACACTACACAACCTTCAGTTGGCTGCGTCCCATTCAGAACACTACACAACCTTCAGTTGGCTGCGTCCCATTCAGAACACTACACTCCTTCAGTTGCCTGCGTCCCATTCAGAACACTACACAACCTTCAGTTGGCTGCGTCCCATTCAGAACACTACAC
>JBBPBX010019875.1:27987-44000 GCA_038048925.1 Garcialebias charrua | reverse complement strand
GCGCAACAAACCGTTTCTGTCTGTCTGGGTGCGCGCATCGTGTTGTTTACGTTCAAAATTAAGCTCATTTGTAATCATTTATTAACAAAAATTAAACCGAGACACGTTAACATATATATTCAGCTAACAAATATTTTTTTTTTAGGTGTTTCTGTACGGTAGTTTTATTTTAATTAAATGATGCGCAGCAAACCGTTTCTGTCTGTCTGGGTGCGCGCATCGTGTTGTTTACGTTCAAAATTAAGCTCATTTGTAATCATTTATTAACAAAAATTAAACCGAGACACGTTAACATATATATTCAGCTAACAATTTTTTTTTTTAGGTGTTTCTGTACGGTAGTTTTATTTTAATTAAATGATGCGCAGCAAACCGTTTCTGTCTGTCTGGGTGCGCGCATCGTGTTGTTTACGTTCAAAATTAAGCTCATTTGTAATCATTTATTAACAAAAATTAAACCGAGACACGTTAACATATATATTCAGCTAACAATTTTTTTTTTAGGTGTTTCTGTACGGTAGTTTTATTTTAATTAAATGATGCGCAGCAAACCGTTTCTGTCTGTCTGGGTGCGCGCATCGTGTTGTTTACGTTCAAAATTAAGCTAATTTGTAATCATTTATTAACAAAAATTAAACCGAGACACGTTAACATATATATTCAGCTAACAATTTTTTTAGGTGTTTCTGTACGGTAGTTTTATTTTAATTAAATGATGCGCAGCAAACCGTTTCTGTCTGTCTGGGTGCGCGCATCGTGTTGTTTACGTTCAAAATTAAGCTAATTTGTAATCATTTATTAACAAAAATTAAACCGAGACACGTTAACATATATATTCAGCTAACAATATATTTTTTTAAGTGTTTCTGTACGGTAGTTTAATTTTAATTACGGTAAATTCAGCTCTCGCTCCAAACCGGGCCTGTGGGCCTGTTGTGTGTGTGCACATCGTGTTGTTTACATTTTAAATTCAGCTGATTTGTAATCATTTATTAACAAAAATTAAACAGAGACACGTTAACATATATATTCAGCTGACAAATATATTTTTAGGCGTTTCTGTAGTTAAATTTTAATGAAATTCAGTTCGCGCTGCACACTGGACCGCATTTCCGGGTTGTCTCAGCGGTGTGGTGACGCATAACGTCAGCGGTGGATGACGCGTTACGTCGCGTCGGGGAGGGTTTGGCGCCATCTAGTGGCCATAAAAAAGACTGCAACGGCAGCGCGTATTAAACACCGAAGCGTATAATGTACATTTTTTTCTGATTTATTCCCAAAAATTGGACAAAGCGTATTATACACAGGAGCGTATTATACACCGGCGAATACGGTACCTCCAGAGCAGGAGGCCGGGCAGCGACAGAGTCAGTCCGAGCAGAGGAGGCTTTTTTTCAGACATATGAGCTGGGAACGGCCGATGGACTCTCTGGAAGTGGTACTGCACCATTTTTTGCCAAAATGAAAAACGGTCACATCTGAGCCGAAAATTGGCCTAAAAATATGGGGAAAAAACCCATAAATAGGTCTCACCTCTCTGTAGGTCCCAGGGCATGCAAATTAGGCAAAAAGCCGCGACCTGTAGTCCGGAAAATATGGTATGTGGCGCTCGGTAAGCCCCGCCCTGATGGAACACGGCAAGCCCCGCCCATCTGACGTCACGCGCCAAGCCCTGCCCCTCTGTTTTGGTTCTGGGACTGATAAGCTTCTACTTTAGGCTCCAGCGTGTTGTGAGAACATCGAGGAGCATCTTTCTGCGCCACAGACAAAAAACAACCTTTTCCTTCACCTGAGCGCAGCTTCACTTCCGGGTCCGGGCCGTGAAGCGTGGCTCAAAGCGGAAGTTATGGCTGACCGGAGGTAAACGGCGCTGCTTCTCCTCCTCCTCTGTAACAGAACATCATGGAGCCTCCTGAGGTCCAGCCCGGAGATCCACCGGACCTCGAGCAGGACGCAGAGCCGAGCCCTGCGGAGGTGGACGCCGCGGTGCTGCTGCTGGGGGCCGGCGTCACGGCCGCCACGCACCCGCTGCTGTTCGTCAAGCTGCTGATCCAGGTGAACATGTGCGGGTCCGAACCCGCATTACTGGAATAACTGACGTCATGCTGAAGACAAAAAACCCTGCAGCTGCTCGGCAGAGGCGGTCATAGTGTCCAGACACAGGGGGGCTCAGCCCCACATGGGTGGATTTATTTTATTTTGACAAAAATTTGGTGTAGATTCAATCAATGCCAAGTAAATACATGTCTAGTATGACTGATATAGATTCAATAGTTTTAATGTATAGGCACGGTGTTAGAGTTTCATGCAGGGGGAGCAGGACGTGTTTTATCATCAATATGCCCAACTAGGCCATGTTTTCACGATTTAAATGACAGATTTTTACTTTCTACTTTTGATTAGCTGATTTTTTGTACTTTAAAACCCAGGATAGATTCTAGGTAAAGTTTCTAGACTAAAAAAGTAAAAATAAAATCATACGTATTACAGCTGGGAAGCGATTGAATAAACAAGGTTACTGGTAATAACAAGCTTTGTGATTAATTAAACTCGATTAAAGGCATTTTAATCAGTCAATCAAGAGTGAGATTCAGAGATTCTTTATTGTCATAGTTTCATGTGGTGGAACAAAATTGTGTACACAGTGTCCCAGTTACATCCAACAATAAAATGTAAAAGAAAAACAGTACAGTAATAAGATCTAAGATATGAACTAAGAAAAACATCAACTAAAAATACACTAAGCAGTAATTGCATAAAAACATAACTTCGAACAGCAGCACAAACATGAGTCTGTGTGAGCAGATGAGCACGAATGAACACAGCAACATGAAACAGATCAGCAGCAACATGAAACAGATCAGCAGCAACATGAAACAGATCAGCAGCAACATGATGTGATTTTCACAGTGATTATTCTGGTTATTTATTCATGAGTCTAACAGCCTCAGGGTAGAAGCTGTTCCTCAGTCTAGTGGTTCTACATTTGATGCTCCTCAACCTCCTTCCTGAGGGGAGTGGGGCAAAAAGTGTGTGTGCTGGGTGAGTGAGGTCTTTCATGATGCAGGTGGCTCTTTTCCTGCATCTGGAGGTGTAGATGTCTGTGATGGTGGGGAGACTGACTCCAACATCTTCTGTGCAGCCACAAGTTTATCAAAAAGTAATATCTGACACATTAATGATGACATAATGATGGCAATAATAATATTAATAATAATAAATAACAATGTATAGGTTAAAGATAATGTCATTATCAAACTTCAGTCCAAGTCACCAGTTTGTTGTTTTTGTCACATGTAGACTTGCTGATTTTGGCCCAGGTCATTTTTAATTTAAAATAAACTTAATTCATCAACTTTCATAAAAGTTCTGTCAAAATAACCCTAGAATGTAAAGTTCACTGACTGTGCAGGCAAAAAGAAATGATTAAATATTGTTTTCATCGTTTTCGTAGTTTGTAGAAATGTACCGGTAGTCATTTATCAGCTGCAACAAACTACCTACATGTACCGTAGTTTTGTTTACGAATGCCAGTTTTCAAAACTTGGATTTTTACTGGTCCGGACGGAGTGACGTCAGTATTTTACCAGCATGGATCACGTTCTTTGAGCGATCTGTTGAGTTTGAATGAAAAGTGAAGAATTGTGTTTTGTTTCCAGGTGGGACACGAGCCTCTTCCTCCAACCGTTGGTACCACTCTGTTGGGAAGAAGAGTCTTTTACCTGCCGGGTTTCTTCACGTACGGTGAGTGACGCGGTTCTGGAGAAAATCTCAAGGCCGACCTGAACTAAACCTGTGGTACCGACCCGACTGTGTTGAGGTCAGAACCAGAGTGGTCAGACACGCAGCAGACACTGCCCATACGTCATGTGATGATGATGATGCCTGATTCTTTACTTTTTGACTGCTTTGCTTGTGTTTTTGGCTGTTTATGTTGTATTTATTATGTTTTTTTTAGCGTTTTGCTTTTGTTTTCGTCTGTTTTGGTCTGTAAACTGTTGAATGTACAGTCAGCTGACACGGAGTGACTCTGTTTCAGCTCACTATATTGTGAAGGTGGATGGAACAACGGGACTCTTCCGGGGCCTCTCGCCTCGTCTCGCGTCCAGCATCATCTCCACCGTGATCAGAGGGAGAGTGAGACAGGTGAGCAGGGACTGAAACCTTTTCATTGTAAGAAGCATGTTACCGTATTCGTCAGTATATAATACGCAGTTTTTTTGCTCATTTGAATGTCCTGCGTATTATTTATGGATTTATTCCCATATTTTTAGACCCATTTTTCGCTCTGATATCGCTGTTTTTCATTTTGGGCAAAAATGGTGCAGTACCACTTTTGTCCGCTAGGGAGACACTTCCAGACCGTTTCTAGCTCGTGTCCGAAAAAAGCCTCCTCTGGTCGGACTGACTCTGTCGCTGCCCGCCCCTTGCTCTGGATGTAGCTGCATTTACCTGTGAGGTTTGCTGTTTTTGTTAGCAAGATAACTCATAAACCACACTGCGGACTTTTAAATCCAGCTGATTTGACATTTGGTTAAGCTCAGGAGCCCGTGTGCTATAAAGTCAGCTAAGAAATATATTTTTTAAGCGTTTATTTAGCTAAATTTAAAGAAAGAAAGCGTCCGACCCGCCTGCATAAAAATAATCGGCAAACTACTTTTTAAAATTCAGCTGATTTGAACATTTCGTTAGTTTTGTTAAGCTCAGGAGCCCGTTTGCTATAAAGTCAGCTAAGAAATATATTTTTTCTTGCAAAGAAATAATAGTTTTTACCGTGTTTTGTTGTAAATTCCTTCGGTGCTCGCCCGCTTCTGTGGCCGCCATTTTAAGCAGGGCAAATGAAGCGCTGACGCGTCGCATAGCGGTGACGCATAATAGATGCGTATTAAACACCGAAGCGTATTATGTTCTTTTTTTTTTCTGGTTTATTGGCAATAATTGGACAAAGCGTGTTATACACAGGAGCGTATTTTCCAACGACGAATACGGTAGAAGCTGTGTTGAGATTCTCTGTCGGAGTTTATTTTTGTCTGTTTGTCATCAGGTGGCGCATGAATCAAAGACGGCTGAGGAGCAGAACTCACTCAGCAGAGTGTTCAGAGAGGTCAGCAGCTCCTGGACAGATTATAACAAACTGTTTATTTAAAAGTGGATGTAAAGATGAAGAAATCTTACTGGGCTGCGACTGCTGGGGATGAGTTGGAGACGGAAAAACTTGAATTCACAAATGGAAGTCGTGGCGAAACGTGAGTTCACAGACATTAAAGCAGAACCCTTCAGCTTCAGCTCCGACGGTCGCAGCTCGGTGAGATCCTGCGTCGGAGTGACGCGTCACTCGTTTCATGGCTGAATTCTGAAACTGAAGTCGGTGAACAGTTTGTTGAAACGGTTTCTTTCTCCAGACCTCCCATGAGATGATTATCCAGTGCCTGTCCAGAGTAGCCACCCATCCTTTCTATGGTACGTCCTCATCAATAAGACTGCGAAAACGTTGGAGGTGTTTCTCTGTCGTGTAGGACGAGGTGAATCCAAGAAAAAAAAAACTGTTTTGAGTTGAGAAAGCCTCACTGAAGAGACGTCCAGACTGGCCCGCACGCAGTCCGGCTGGTCGGATCGCACTTTAATAATAATAATAATAATGTCCTTTTCTGTCATCTGCGTATGTTTCCCATACACAGACGAAATTCGTCTCTGCATTTAACCCAACCACCACCAGGTGGTGCAGTGGGCAGCCATAGAAAGCGCCCGGGGAGCTGGAGAATTAGGTTTCTGAAGACATGTGGGCGTTTTACGTGAATTAAAACAAGTTCTTTACTAATGCACAGAAATGTATAAACACTAGTGGTTTTTTTTTTACCTACTCATCGTATATCGCACTGATCTTGAAGCCACTGTGTAGAAGTACAGTGAGGAAAATAAGTACAGGTAGTCCCCGATTTACGAGCGAGATCCGTTACAACGAGGCGCTCGTAAACCGGAAATCTCGTAATTTGGAACGGCCGCCATTTCTCTCGTAAATCCGGAATTTCGCTCGTAAATTGGAACGGTTTTCGCTAGCGCGACTACAAACACTCTATTTTCATCCAAAAACTGCTTATGAGTGCATAAAAATGATCGGAAACGTGTGTCCATATGCTTAACTAACTAACTGTGGTGAAAAAACACATGAAAACTCAGTATTTTTTTCGTTTTTTCCAAAAATTCGCAGCTCGTAAGTCTGGAACCTCGCAGATCAGAGCGCTCGTAAATCGGGGACTACCTGTATTTGAACCCCTTGCAACTTTGCAAGTTCTCCCACTTAGAAATCATGGAGGGGTCTGACATTTTAGCTGCATGTGCACTGTGAGAGACATGTAAAAAAAAAAATCAGGAAATCACAATGTTAGATTTTTTAAAATAATTTAATTGTGTGTTGCTGCTGAAAATAAGTATTGAACACCTGCCAATCAGCAACAATTCTGGTCCTCAAAGACCTGTTAGTCCGCCTCTAAAAAGTCTACCTCCACTCCACTTATTATTCTAAATTAGAAGCACCTGTTTGAGGTGGTTAATAATAATAATAATAATGAATTCAATTTATAACGCACTTTTCATTAATGAAAATCTCAAAGTGCTACAAGGAGCAACAGAATTAAATGTCAATAAAACAAATAATAAAACAATTAAAATCAATAACAATATCAGCTAAGATCAAAAGTAGAATCATGAGGAGGTAGAGTATGCTTGGTCGAAAAGAAAGGTCTTCAAGCCGCTCTTAAAGTCAACCACAGACTGTGGGGCTCTTAGACAGTCAGGAAGAGAGTTCCACAGGCGGGGGGCAGCCACACTGAAAGCCCGGTCTCCCATGGTCCTTAATTTGGTTCTCGGAATGTGAAGGAGATTACTGTTCTGTGACCGCAGCGAACGGGTGGATGAGTATGGAATAAGAATATCCTTCAGATAATCTGGTGAAGTTCCATGTAAGCATTGATGTGTAATGAGAGCAGTTTTGTACTGAATTCTGTAGGCGACAGGAAGCCAATGAAGGTTATGGAGAATGGGCGTAATATGTTCAAATTTACGAACTCTCAACAAGATCCTTGCTGCACTGTTTTGAATATATTGAAGTTTCTGAAGGTTTTTGCCAGGGATTCCAATAAACAGGGAGTTGCAGTAGTCGAGTTGCAGTAGTCGAGTCGAGTAGCTGCATAAAGACACCTGTCCACCTCGCACAATCAGTAAGACTCCAACTACCGTATTTTCCAGACTATAGGTCGCACCTTTTTGCCTAATTTGCATGCCCTGCGACCTATAGAGAGGTGAGACTTGTTGATGGATTTTTCCCCATATTTTTAGACCAATTTTTGGCTCAGATATGACCCAGGGTATCCGCGGGGTTGTAAAAGGTATTAAAAGGTAGTAAATGAAATTAACACAAATTAAGGCCATTAAAAAGTATTAAAAAGTAATAAACGTCATCTGACGAGGTATTAAATTTTTTAAACCTACACAACTATATTTTTCTTGTTCTGTCGTCTAAAAAAAGGTCTGTGAATTTATTTATCTTTTCTAATTTTATGTTCCAAGTAGGACCTTAGCTAAAACAAAGACGTCATATCGTCAGTCAGTGTGCGCGCGCACCTACAGCTGGTATCATGTCTGTAAAAAGAAACAGGAAAGGATCACGGCTTTATCCTCCGACATTTAACAAGAAATGTACCTAAACAATTGTTTGTTAGCTCGAAATTATAGCAAAAGGGGTGTCTCAGTCTAACGTTTTCTTAATAAAAGTACTTTAATGGTTAAATCGGCTTTATTTAAAAAAAAAAAAAGTGTCGCTGCCTCAGTGCCTGTGTGCTCCGTGATCGCTCAGCGGTGACAAACAGGAAAAAGGAGCGCGGCTCGTTTCGCCGACATTTAACAAGAAAATTACCTAAACAATTCTTTGTTAGCTCGAAATTATAGCAGAGGTGTTTTTCTGTCTGTCATTTTCTTAATAAATGCACTTTAATGGTCAAATTAGCTGCATTTCGCCACCGTGGTGCAGCTTGCTGCTGGGTTGAAGGTTCAAGCAGAGAGGTGGGGAGAGTATGGCAGGCCGATTGAGTCATTAATAGCTAGTGAAGATTCTCAGTCATCCAGGACATGGTGAATTCTAAAAAATGCAATAAAAAAACAATAAAGTATAGTATAATAGTATAATAAATAGTATAATAAATAAAGTCCAGTTGTTTTTGTCTTGAACTTTTTTAAATTTGTCATTATAGGCACGTTTTCCTATTACATGATACAACAGCATGCCATACTATTACTACAATAGATATCATGAACTGTTTTTTTTTTCAGTCAGAATGAATGAAACGGTCATATTTCAGTGTTATGGTTTATAAATATGGGGAAAAAAATCTATAAATATGTCACTTCGTCCTATAAGTTGCAAGGCATGTAAATTATGCAAAAAACTGCAACTTACAGGATGAAAAATACAGTAGTTATTATTTTCTACCTCTCTTTTTGAATTATGCATGTGTTCAGTGTTGAATTATTTTAACTAAACTGTTCTGTTTTCAAGTTTACAGTTTTTGTTTGCCATTAGAGATATGTTATGTGTGGGAACAATTAAACTTTTTCTCTTGGGTTAGATTTAAATAACAAGTAGGTCAGTGCTTTTATTGAGGCAAGAAGCAAATTGATGTATCCAGTAATTGTTATAAAACTACATTTACTACCAAAGTTTAGGAAGAAAATGACAGTAATCTATCACTTTACAATTAGTTGCTCTAAACTGAAGTACAACAGGTTGCCGCTACGGTTACAGCTCGGTGCCGTGATGGTATTAAAAAATATTTTGATGGTATTAAAAAGGTATTAAAAGGTATTAAATTCAACTCTGGAATTTCTGCATATACCCTGTGACCGTTTTTCATTTTGGCAAAAAAATGGTGCAGTACCACGTTTGTCCGCTAGGGTACACCGACCGTTCCCACCTCATGTGTCCGAAAAAAAGCCTCCTCTGCTCGGACTGACTCTGTCGCTGCCCGGCCTCCTGCTCTGGAGGTCTAAACTAAGAAACCACAGGACAGATTTTTATCAAACTTACAGAACGTAATTACTTGGTGGTCATTTACAAACTGTTAGCAGTATGAGATGTTTAGAGCAAAAAAAATAGATCTTTTAGCATCGTTGTTTGTTAGCGGTTAACTACCGTAAACGGATACTATTTAGCAAAGGTGGGCATATGAACGCTAGGGACCGCTAATGCGCTAATCCGCTTACAGCGGACCTAACGTTTTTGTCAGCGTAACAGCGGAGTGACTAACTTTTATAATTCATAAGCGGATTTGTGCTATTTTTATTTAAAATGCAGTACCGCTAATAACTAATTATCTATCAGTAAAAACGAATAAACTTATTTATAGGCTCTTATGCTGGCTCCGTAGCTGCTTGTTTTGCCTTTTTCCCCTCCCTCACCGTAAAGAGCAGAGAGGAGGGAGGGTTGGAGGGGGAGCAGAGGGGAGAACAGACACGGATCTACCATGTAGGCAAATGATGCCGTTGCTTGGGGCTCCCAATCAGCAGGCCCGCCCCGGCCAGTCACCTACATCACTAACATTGCTCATGCTTGTTAATGTACATTTAACATAAAAATAATTATAGTTACGATGAAAACGATCATTAAAAAACGCAATACAAAAACCGGTCGATTTCTGTATCCCCCTACTAAAAATGGACTATTCCATCTTGACATCTTCCGGGTCAGAGGTGAACTCGGGGGCTAATTCTGTGGCTAGCTGGTTGTGCTGGGTTTCTTGGATAAATCCGCAGAGAACCCCGCTGTTTCAAGCCAAATTAACGCGGCCGGAGGATTTTATTGTGTGTTTTGTGTCGACCACTCGACGGTGAGTCGTTAGTTTTATGTATTTGGGTTACTTTTATGTATAAATGCGGTGGCGACACACCCGTGTATTTGAGATTTAAAAGTGGTCTTAGGGATTAAAAGATCATTCTCTTTTTTGTTAATTTCGTGGCCGAATAGAATATATGTACGTAAAGTATTAAATAAATCCTTTGATTTTTGTAATTTCATCCTTTTAGGATCATTTTAGTTACTTTTCAGTTGGCAGTGTAGTGCAAATATTGCATAACGCTGCCGGCTACCAATTGTCGAATATAAATAGCGGATTAGATTAGCTTCCCCTAATTTTCATAAGACATTTGTGCTTTTGAAATTGTGGACCTAAAAAAATTAATAAGCGTTTTAGAAATTGTGGAACTAATTTTTTGATTAGCGTTGCCCACCACTGCTATTTAGATAAATAACTCATGATCTACAGGACATATTTTTATCAAACTTACAGAAAATAATTACTTGGTGGTCATTTACAAACTTTTGGCTGTATGAGACATTTGAGCTAAAATTCGATTTATTTATAATTTATTTTCGCAGCACACGAGACGGTTTGGAAGACGTCAAAGTGAAACAATTTAAATCCAGCAGATTTGACCATTTTGTGAATTTATTAAGGAACGGTTAAGCTCAGGAACCCTTGTGCTATAATGTCAGCTAACAAATATATATTTTTAAGCGTTTTTTTAGCTAAATTTTAAAGAACTAAAGCCGTCCCACCTGCGCGCGTGCACGTGACAAAACTACTTATTTTAATCCAGCTGATTTGACAATTGCGTTCATTTATTAAGGAAAAGTTCAGCTAAGACTAGGCATGTAACGAGATCTCGTTGTACGAGATCTCGCGATATTAAACTCCCGCGATATCTCTCGTTGAGAGGTAACGTTGTCTCGCGAGACGCTAATGCTAGCAGCCCCTAGCAAGTCAGCGTCACGGACAGCATGGCTTCGCCGGATGAAGTTGCTATAGAAGACGCCCCAACTACTGATGGAGGGTCCCGGTGCCGCAGACGCCTCTACATTGATGGAGGGTCCCGGCGCTGCCGACGCTGCCCCGGATGTAAAGACACACTTGTGTAAACACCGGTGTGACCGGTGTTGCCAGATAGAGTCCCACCCACCCAAAGCACTCTTTACCCGCAAAAGTCAGAAGGAAAATCGCGGTGAACCGCCCAATCTGGCAACACTGGTGAGTGACGGCTGCAGATTCAGTGCTGATGCGGATATTTATGTTCAATTTTTGGAAAGTCCTGCGTGAATATCTATTTTTTTAAACAAAGTTGAACGTTCTAAGGTCTAAGGAGATTCAATCAGTAAAATGAAGACATCAGTTGAGTTTGTAATACATGTTAAAACAGAATAAAAGCCTTTTTGCGGCATAAAACCGATCTTTGAAGTTTTCTTGAACCAATATGCTGGTGAAGATTCTCGTCCAGGACATGATAAATCAAAAAAGGCGTTCAATACAAGATCAACTGGACTTTATTTGTAACAGAAGACGTTTCGCTCATCATCCGATAAGCTTTCTCAATTCTTTGAAGACTGTGAGAGGGAGAGAGAAGTTATAAGCAAGCTGGGCCACTGATACACACCAAACTAGGTAAATTGGAAGCTAACACAAACACACACACATATTTGGGATAACACGTGCCTGTGACCCATTCAAAGTTCAGTGTGTGAAAAAGCAGAACCAATCTTGAACCAATATTAAAATCTCGTCTCGTTCTCGCGAACTCTGTAATTTGTCTCGTCTCGAGAGTTTTGTGTATCGTTACACCCCTAGCTAAGACACATCTTTGCTATAATTTTCAGCAGACAAATGATTGTTTTTACCGTGTTAATCTTGTAAAGTCTTTCTGTGTGCGCTCCTGTGGCAGACATTTGCAGCAGAGCTAAACACTCAGACCACATTTCCGGGTTGTCTCAGCGGTGACGCGTCACGTCGGCAGTGACGTAGGTGCGATCTAAATAAAGGTGCGACCCGTTTATGGATTTTTCCAATTTATTGTATGTATATATATATATATATATATATATATACTGTATACACATGCATACATACATACATACATACATACAGGTAGTCCCCGGCTTACGAACGAGTTCCGGACCTACGGGTCGTTCGTAAGTCGAAAATGACGTAAGTCGGATTTCAAACATGAAATTTTTATTTTATTTTTTATAAATAAATAGATGTACAGTACTGTACAGTTACCAAGCACTTAGCCTATCCTAACACAGTTTTTAAAGATCAAGGAATGAGTTGAATTGTCTCCATGGAGCCTGCAAGGGAGGAGGGAGACAATTCAACTCACTCCTTAACTGTGTTAGGATAGGCTAAGTGCTTGGTAACTGTACAGTACTGTACATTTATTTATTTATTACATGTTACTATGTTACATGTACATAGTAACAAAATAAAATGGCTGCCTTGGACCAAAGCCACAAACCTCTCATTTCATTTCCATCCTTATAGAGAAGTAAACAAACATACAAACGTATTGATTTATACTGGGCAGAACAGCAACAGGACTGTTAGGCACGGCACAACTTTTTATGTTCAGTTTGGCTCCAGCAGTTTTTGTTTTCCCCAAAAAGGGGCGGGGCCTTTTGGAAAAGAAGGATCGCTCCACTGGCGTGTAAATAAAACTTAAATTTAAAAAAAATTACAAAACGAAACCAAACCAGCAACGATGGCTGTCGGATTTAATATTAATTTGTTTATTCTGTAGAATAAATGTGATACGTTCAGCTCCTGACGTTAAACAAACTGAATCTGTTCATGGATGGAGCGAAACCATTGGTTTTTCATTGTGAAATATTTATGTAGTTTTATGGGAGCAACATGGACTTCATACTTTCTTAATGAGCCTGTTTTGCCTCTGCAGTGATGTCGATGCGCTGCATGGCCCAGTTCGTTGGCAGAGAGACTAAATACGGGTACGGACAGATTTATGGACGAATGGACTAAAATGGACATCTGCACAGAAGACCGTCATTCCTCGGGTTTTGACCAACTCGTTTGTCCTTTTCAGCAGCGTCTTCAGCTGCACGCTGAAGATCTTCAGGGAGGAAGGAGTGGCTGGATTTTACGTGTAAGTCCAACTCCATCCAGTTCTTGGATGACCTGTGACCCCCGTCCGCCTGAGCCGTCTCCGTTTGTCCACAGTGGTTTTGTCCCACACGTCCTGGGAGAAGTCCTCTTCCTGTGGTGCTGCAACCTCCTGGCCCACTTCATCAACACCTACACTGTGGATGAAAACGTACGTTTGTCGCCTTTTTCCAAGAAAGACGTTGAACTCACGTCAAGGTCACAAACCAAGGTCAAAGTTACAACAAGGTCTTTGCTGTAACTATCGTTTACTTCCTGTTTCAGTTCAGTCAGGCGTCGGCGGTGAGAAGCTACACCAAGTTTGTGATGGGGGTAAGTCGCCTCCTGGATTTGACGCGCCTCCTGTTTTTACTAGGGATGGGGCAGATCCGATCCAGTATCGCGTCCGATACCGGCATAATTTACATATCATCGGATTTTCTGATCCAACCTGCCGATATTTCCGATACTTGATATATGTCAGAGAGTACGTATATTGCACCATACTCTTTGACTTCTGTCTTAACATTGTGTGAGTTAAACCCAAAGAAGACACTCTGAGCCTCACAACAGGTATTACCCAAACTTTAATAGCACACAAGAGGCAGGTCTATATCACAGACGTCCTTCTGACTCATGGTGCAGCCCGGAACACTAAAATACCGCTAAGCATTATGGGAAATCAACACAGTCCACTCCCCGTTTTTTAGTTTCGTTTTTGATTGTGGCACTATGAGTTGTAATTCTTGTTGGTTTTGATCAACAGATACAGATTTAAACTATGCATTGAATTTATAAATGTAAATTCAATGCATAGTTTAAATCTGTATCCGTTGATCAAAACCAACAAGAATTACAACTCATAGTGCCACAATCAAAAACTAAACAAAAAAACGGGGATTGTTGATTTCCCATAATGCTTAACAGTATTTTAGTGTTCCGGGCTGCACCATGAGTCAGAAGGACGTCTGTGATATAGACCTGCCTCTTGTGTGCTATTGAAATTTGGTACCTGTTGTGAGGCTCAGTGTCTTCTTTGGGTTTAACTCACACAATGTTAAGACAGAATTCACAGTATAGTGTAATACACGTGCTCTCCATTCAAGACATTCATTATTACAGCCTCCTATACCTGAACGGTATCGGATCGGGAAAGTATCGGTATCGGTCGATACGCGGATTTAAGTATCGGATCGGAAGTAAGAAATGTGGATCGGTGCATCCCTAGTTTTTACGCAGTTTTCTTTTTCAGATTGCGGTGAGCGTTCTGACGTATCCTTTCACGCTGGTCGCCGACATGATGGCCGTCAACAACTGTGGGTGAGTTGACCTCCGACGGTGTCACAACGTGGCTGAATTATTCCCGAGGAGCTTCGAGTTTCTTTTAACGGATGTTCTTAGATTAAAATTATGGGAAGAATTTTACGCAACGAGTGAACCAACAAACAGGAAGTCGTCCTGACGCTCGGCTCCGATTGGTTGTTTTCAGTCTGGCTGCAGGTCTCCCTCCTCGCTCTCCCGTCTTCACGTCCTGGCTGCACTGCTGGACTCACCTCAGGCAGAAGGTAAAACTCACTTCGCTGTAAAGGGACAGTTCAGCTCATTTAATTTGGGGAAACAACACAAACTCGAGAATTTCTGCAAACATTTCGAAGGCTGATGAAGCGCCTGCTGCTACAAACTGACTTTATAACGAGAAGAGGACGTTTTCTGTGGAGCCGTATAACGCTGAGAGCTGAATGTACTGAATTATAGCTGAAGAGGCTGAATTGTTCAAACCAAAACAAGCAAAACGGTAGCTAAAAGCTAAACTCAGCTAAACAAAGGCATCAGATCAGTAGCTAGAAGCCAAAAACACTAAAATGTTAAAAGCTGAAAAATAGATGCTAATATTAGCATCTATTTTTAGAAGCTAAAAACAAAAAAGCTGCAGATTAGAAAATAAGCAAAAGATGCCAATATTAGCAAAACTGTAGCTAAAGGCTAAAAAGAGCAGTGATTTCTAAAAGTAGCAGAACCGTTGGTTATTAAAACGGTAGCTAAATGCTAAAATCAGCTAACAAATTCTATTTGCAAAAAAGTAACTACGGTAAATGAATGGTAACATGTGAAATAAGCTAAATGATAGCTAAAAGAAGTTTAACTGTAGCCTAGCTACAAGTAGTAAAATAGTAGCTAGAGTAGCTGCACGGCAGCTGAAAGCTAAAAAGACTAAAGACGGAGGCAGCAGCTGAAGTAGATTTCAGAGAGAATGAAGGGATCCGTTTTATTTTTCTGGAAATTCATTCAACCTTTATTTAGAAATGTTCAAAAAGTTTATAAATTACTGTATATAAACTCAAAAGTTTAAAGGTTCAGTATGCAGTTTCTGTAGAACAGCAGCACTTAGAAAAAAAATCAACAAGCAAAGCATTCTGATCCCTCCCCCTCAGAGCCATATATGGCTCTGCCCCCTTGTGGTCTGTTGAAATTTGAATTCAAGCTCTGTTTTTATTGGCTGATTCAAATTCAAGCTCGGTTTTTATTGGCTGGTTACAAACTTTGTTTTTATTGGCTGGAAAATGGCGGGTCACTTTTTCTTTTTAGAAATGCTTATTTACCACCTGGAGAAGCAAGGGGACAATATTTTTTTTTAGTTTTTTCAGAGATTACCTCTCTAACATCAATCTAGTGACAGAGTGAAGAAATATGTTAAAATATATATTGTTTGAAAAGTTACAGACTACATTACAATCTTACATACCCCAGCTTTAAGCACATTACTCCCGACTGAGCTGAACGTTTGTAGTTCAATTACAAAAATCTTGCTCACAAGAAGTACCATACAGCATGGTACAGTAAGTGTCTTACCTGTTGTAGATGGCTCTGTGAACAAGCTCAGTTTGGAGAAATAGTTTTAACTCTGACAGGATTGATGAGCTAAAAGCTAATCTGAACTGAGAATCAGCTGAAGCGACGTTTTAAAACTCAAGATGAAAAATCCTCTTCAGACTCGGGTCCATTTGGACCAGTTGTAAAGATCAGAACCTTCTAAAG
>JBBPBX010019875.1:17046-27751 GCA_038048925.1 Garcialebias charrua | reverse complement strand
AATCAAAGGATTTATTTAATACTTTACGTACATATATTCTATTCGGCCACGAAATTAACAAAAAAGAGAATGATCTTTTAATCCCTAAGACCACTTTTAAATCTCAAATACACGGGTGTGTCGCCACCGCATTTATACATAAAAGTAACCAAAATACATAAAACTAACGACTCACCGTCGAGTGGTCGACACAAAACACACAATAAAATCCTCCGGCCGCGTTAATTTGGCTTGAAACAGCGGGGTTCTCTGCGGATTTATCCAAGAAACCCAGCACAACCAGCTAGCCACAGAATTAGCCCCCGAGTTCACCTCTGACCCGGAAGATGTCAAGATGGAATAGTCCATTTTTAGTAGGGGGATACAGAAATCGACCGGTTTTTGTATTGCGTTTTTTAATGATCGTTTTCATCGTAACTATAATTATTTTTATGTTAAATGTACATTAACAAGCATGAGCAATGTTAGTGATGTAGGTGACTGGCCGGGGCGGGCCCTGCTGATTGGGAGCCCCAAGCAACGGCATCATTTGCCTACATGGTAGATCCGTGTCTGTTCTCCCCTCTGCTCCCCCTCCAACCCTCCCTCCTCTCTGCTCTTTACGGTGAGGGAGGGGAAAAAGGCAAAACAAGCAGCTACGGAGCCAGCATAAGAGCCTATAAATAAGTTTATTCGTTTTTACTGATAGATAATTAGTTATTAGCGGTACTGCATTTTAAATAAAAATAGCACAAATCCGCTTATGAATTATAAAAGTTAGTCACTCCGCTGTTACGCTGACAAAAACGTTAGGTCCGCTGTAAGCGGATTAGCGCATTAGCGGTCCCTAGCGTTCATATGCCCACCTTTGCTAAATAGTATCCGTTTACGGTAGTTAACCGCTAACAAACAACGATGCTAAAAGATCGATTTTTTTTGCTCTAAACATCTCATACTGCTAACAGTTTGTAAATGACCACCAAGTAATTACGTTCTGTAAGTTTGATAAAAATCTGTCCTGTGGTTTCGTAGTTTAGACCTCCAGAGCAGGAGGCCGGGCAGCGACAGAGTCAGTCCGAGCAGAGGAGGCTTTTTTCGGACACATGAGGTGGGAACGGTCGGTGTACCCTAGCGGACAAAAGTGGTACTGCACCATTTTTTGCCAAAATGAAAAACGGTCATATCTGAGCCAAAAATTGGTCTAAAAATATGGGGGAAAATCCATCAACAAGTCTCACCTCTCTATAGGTCGCAGGGCATGCAAATTAGGCAAAAAGGTGCGACCTATAGTCTGTAAAATACGGTAGTTGGAGTCTTACTGATTGTGCGAGGTGGACAGGTGTCTTTATGCAGCTACTCGACTCGACTACTGCAACTCCCTGTTTATTGGAATCCCTGGCAAAAACCTTCAGAAACTTCAATATATTCAAAACAGTGCAGCAAGGATCTTGTTGAGAGTTCGTAAATTTGAACATATTACGCCCATTCTCCATAACCTTCATTGGCTTCCTGTCGCCTACAGAATTCAGTACAAAACTGCTCTCATTACACATCAATGCTTACACGGAACTTCACCAGATTATCTGAAGGATATTCTTATTCCATACTCATCCACCCGTTCGCTGCGGTCACAGAACAGTAATCTCCTTCACATTCCGAGAACCAAATTAAGGACCATGGGAGACCGGGCTTTCAGTGTGGCTGCCCCCCGCCTGTGGAACTCTCTTCCTGACTGTCTGAGAGCCCCACAGTCTGTGGTTGACTTTAAGAGCGGCTTGAAGACCTTTCTTTTCAACCGAGCATACTCTACCTCCTCATGATTCTACTTTTGATCTTAGCTGATACTGTTATTGATTTTAATTGTTTTATTATTTGTTTTATTGACATTTAATTCTGTTGCTCCTTGTAGCACTTTGAGATTTTCATTAATGAAAAGTGCGTTATAAATTGAATTCATTATTATTATTATTATTAACCACCTCAAACAGGTGCTTCTAATTTAGAATAATAAGTGGAGTGGAGGTAGACTTTTTAGAGGCGGACTAACAGGTCTTTGAGGACCAGAATTGTTGCTGATTGGCAGGTGTTCAATACTTATTTTCAGCAGCAACACACAATTAAATTATTTTAAAAAATCTAACATTGTGATTTCCTGATTTTTTTTTTTACATGTCTCTCACAGTGCACATGCAGCTAAAATGTCAGACCCCTCCATGATTTCTAAGTGGGAGAACTTGCAAAGTTGCAAGGGGTTCAAATACTTATTTTCCTCACTGTACTTCTACACAGTGGCTTCAAGATCAGTGCGATATCAATCAATCAATCAATCACCTTTATTTAACCAGGTAGAGCCCGTTGAGATCGAGATCTCTTTTACAAGGGTGACCTGGTCAAGTGGTCAGCAGCACACGTCACATTGGCAATAGGCATTTGCACTTATCAAAAAGAAAATAAAGAAAACTACAATCACAGTAAACAGATGTTGACAGTTCAAAACCAACAGGATATGACAGATTTCTATATACATTATATACAAAACAAGCAGACAGACCTCGGTTGGGTAAATAAAGTTAAAAAAAATCAACAATGACATGTATATTGGATAAGTAATGGTTAGAAACATCTGCAATGGTCAAGTTTCTTGATGACATTTTCTACTACGGTTGACATAAAGGATCCAGGAGAGATGAATGTTGATAGTTTCAGATCTTTCTGTAAGTTGTTCCAGGCTGAGGGGACGGCGAAGCTGAACTCTTTTTCCTAGTTCAGTTCTGACAGGAGGAACTGACAGGAGGACTAAATCGTTAGAGCGCAGGGAGTAATGACTGTGTGATGTTTGTATTAAGGAGGTGAGGTATGACGGGACTAGGTTTAGGAGGGTCTTGTAGATGAAGGATATCCAGTGAGTGTATCTGCGAGTGCTGAGAGATGACCAGCCAGATTTTACGTAAAGCTCACAGTGATGAGTGCGATAACTGGAGTCAGTAATGAACCGAAGGGCACCGTGGTAAATGGAGTCTAAGGACTGTAGGTATTTTGATGCAGCACTCATGTACAGCACGTCACCATAATCTAGTATTGGCATGAATGTTGCAGCTACTAATGTTCTCCTGGCTTTGCATGAGAAGCAGGATTTGTTTCTGAAGAAGAAACCTAGCTTCAGTTTGAGTTTAGTGGCCATTTTGGAGATGTGGGTTTTAAAAGACAGTTCAGTGTCAATGTTGAAACCTAGATATTTGTAGGTGGAGACCATTTCTATTTGTTTTCCCTCTTGGGTTCCAATTTGAGGTGGGTTCTCTGGTTGCTGCTTTCTGTTGGCAAGAACCATGCACTTGCTTTTGTCGGCATTTAGGACCAGTCTAAGTTTTTGCAGCCGTGACTGAATAATATTAAAAGCGTCCTGAAGAGAGGTGAAAGCTTGGCTGAGGGAGGAAGAACAGCAATAGATGATGGTGTCATCTGCGTAATAATGGTGGGAGGCATTTGACAGATCACTGCAAAGATCGTTGATGTATAGAGAGAAAAGAATGGGACCCAAGACAGAACCCTGTGGCACCCCTTTCACAACATCTAAGAAAGTAGAGGAGGATCCGGCTACATGAACAGACTGCGTTCTGTCAGTTAGGTAGTTGGTGAACCAGGAGACTGCAAGTTTTGATAGACCAGAGTGTTCCAGGATGTTTGTCAATAGTCTGTGATCAACTGTATCAAATGCCTTGGACAGGTCTATAAATAGACCTGTATAGATCTATAAAGATCTATACAGGTCTATAAATAGGGCAACACAGTATTGTTTGCAGTCCAGGGCATGTATGATGTCATTTAATACTTTGAGAACTGTAGTGACGGTGCTGTGTTGTTTTCTGAATCCTGACTGGAATTGTGATAGAATATGGTTTGATTGTAGGAAATCAGTTAGCTGATCACAGACAAGTCTTTCGAACAGTTTGGCAAGAATGCATAATTTTGAAATTGGTCTGTAGTTGTTGACATTTGTTGGTTCACCCCCTTTTAGCAGAGGGAGAACAAAAGCTGATTTCCAGATTTTGGGTATTTTATTTGTGTTGAGACTGAGATTGAAAATATTGGAAAGAGGTTCAGCAATGAAATCTGCAGCTAGTTTTAGGAAAAGTGGTTCTATGTTGTCAGGTCCTGCTGCTTTGCGTGTGTCGAGAGTTTTTAGAGCATTTAGAACTTCAGCGGGAGATATTGATTCAAAATCAAAGTGATTTGTCACTGATTTGTCAGTGATTTGATCGTGATATACGATAAGTAGGTAAAAAAAAAAACACTAGTGTTTATACATTTCTGTGCATTAGTAAAGAACTTGTTTTAATTCACGTAAAACGCCCACATGTCTTCAGAAACCTAATTCTCCAGCTCCCCGGGCGATTTCTATGGCTGCCCACTGCACCACCTGGTGGTGGTTGGGTTAAATGCAGACGAATTTCGTCTGTGTATGGGAAACATACACAGATGACAGAAAAGGACATTATTATTATTATTATTAAAGTGCGATCCGACCAGCCGGACTGCGTGCGGGCCAGTCTGGACGTCTCTTCAGTGAGGCTTTCTCAACTCAAAACAGTTTTTTTTTTCTTGGATTCACCTCGTCCTACACGACAGAGAAACACCTCCAACGTTTTCGCAGTCTTATTGATGAGGACGTACCATAGAAAGGATGGGTGGCTACTCTGGACAGGCACTGGATAATCATCTCATGGGAGGTCTGGAGAAAGAAACCGTTTCAACAAACTGTTCACCGACTTCAGTTTCAGAATTCAGCCATGAAACGAGTGACGCGTCACTCCGACGCAGGATCTCACCGAGCTGCGACCGTCGGAGCTGAAGCTGAAGGGTTCTGCTTTAATGTCTGTGAACTCACGTTTCGCCACGACTTCCATTTGTGAATTCAAGTTTTTCCGTCTCCAACTCATCCCCAGCAGTCGCAGCCCAGTAAGATATCTTCATCTTTAACTAGACATGTTAGATAACATCCACTTTTAAATAAACAGTTTGTTATAATCTGTCCAGGAGCTGCTGACCTCTCTGAACACTCTGCTGAGTGAGTTCTGCTCCTCAGCCGTCTTTGATTCATGCGCCACCTGATGACAAACAGACAAAAATAAACTCCGACAGAGAATCTCAACACAGCTTCTACCGTATTCGTCGTTGGAAAATACGCTCCTGTGTATAATATGCTTTGTCCAATTATTGCCAATAAACCAGAAAAAAAAAAGAACATAATACGCTTCGGTGTTTAATACATAGTTCCCAGACACGCCCCAGTATTGCGCAATAGCTCCGTCCGCACCATATCTGTAGGCAGAAGAAAGGCAAAGATGGCGAACAAGCAGACACGAACAACCAGAGCGTGTTGGAGGTTAGCATAGAGTTAGCACTGGAGCGGAGGGTCCCTCCAGCTCAGACACGAACAACCAGAGCAAATTATACGGACAAAAACACAGCCACCCCACAGCTTCACCAAGGAACAAGAGAACATGGCAGTGGTCGGAGTTGAGTTTGAGAAAGAAATCATGGCAGACGAATCAGACAACTAGTCACAAGTTACTCTGATATCATTAATTATTTAATTACTACAAGGAGCGCACACGGAGCTTCACAGCTTTAAATCCAAAAAAGATGTGTAAACTGTCTCAATCATATCTAACCAGCTAAATAAAGGTTTAACTAAAATAACACACAGCCAGCACCAGCACTTTTGAGTGTTACCGTAGCATGTTGTTAGCACTGGAGCGGAGGGTCCCTCGCTCAGGTCAGACGGCGTGGAACCGTTGCGGGGGCACGTCCCATGGGACCGACGCGTCGCCCGCAGACTTGGCTCCAGTCCTCCTTTCCCCACTGGGGTGGTCTCCAAGCCGGTCCGGAGGACCGGCTTGGACCGTGAGGCCAGCCATTGTTGCGTTAGCGAGATGCTAAGCTAACCACAGCATGCAAGACGGTGTCGCTAAATAATGAAAAAAAAACCAGCTCTAACACACAGACAGTTGTACTCTAACATTGTTTCATAAAATGATTTATGTAGAATATTTTGTTTACCGGCCAAAGGCAGATGTCTTCAGAGCAGATCCGAGCAGAGTTGGGGCTGCAAGCTGCAGCTGTCAGCTCCTCCGATGAGATAAATCCTTCATGTTTACTTTTTTTTTTGATTGAGTGAAACCTGCGCGTTGCCCAAACGTCTACCCGACTGGAACACCCACTGACACAACACGAAGTAACCATTGTAATTAATTAGAAATTAACAAAAAAAACAACGTGAAAAATGGACATCCATTTGAATGCGCTCAAACTGCAGCTAAACCTACAAGTGGGAGGGTCAAACAGGACAACCCACAGATGTGACGTCACATGGGAACTATGTATACGCATCTATTATGCGTCACCGCTATGCGACGCGTCAGCGCTTCATTTGCCCTGCTTAAAATGGCGGCCACAGAAGCGGGCGAGCACCGAAGGAATTTACAACAAAACACGGTAAAAACTATTATTTCTTTGCAAGAAAAAATATATTTCTTAGCTGACTTTATAGCAAACGGGCTCCTGAGCTTAACAAAACTAACAAAATGTTCAAATCAGCTGAATTTTAAAAAGTAGTTCGCCGATTATTTTTATGCAGGCGGGTCGGACGCTTTCTTTCTTTAAATTTAGCTAAATAAACGCTTAAAAAATATATTTCTTAGCTGACTTTATAGCACACGGGCTCCTGAGCTTAACCAAATGTCAAATCAGCTGGATTTAAAAGTCCGCAGTGTGGTTTATGAGTTATCTTGCTAACAAAAACAGCGAACCTCACAGCTAAATGCAGCTACATCCAGAGCAAGGGGCGGGCAGCGACAGAGTCAGTCCGACCAGAGGAGGCTTTTTTCGGACACGAGCTAGAAACGGTCTGGAAGTGTCTCCCTAGCGGACAAAAGTGGTACTGCACCATTTTTGCCCAAAATGAAAAACAGCGATATCAGAGCGAAAAATGGGTCTAAAAATATGGGAATAAATCCATAAATAATACGCAGGACATTCAAATGAGCAAAAAAACTGCGTATTATATACTGACGAATACGGTAACATGCTTCTTACAATGAAAAGGTTTCAGTCCCTGCTCACCTGTCTCACTCTCCCTCTGATCACGGTGGAGATGATGCTGGACGCGAGACGAGGCGAGAGGCCCCGGAAGAGTCCCGTTGTTCCATCCACCTTCACAATATAGTGAGCTGAAACAGAGTCACTCCGTGTCAGCTGACTGTACATTCAACAGTTTACAGACCAAAACAGACGAAAACAAAAGCAAAACGCTAAAAAAAACATAATAAATACAACATAAACAGCCAAAAACACAAGCAAAGCAGTCAAAGAGTAAAGAATCAGGCAGCATCATCATCATCATCACATGACGTATGGGCAGTGTCTGCTGCGTGTCTGACCACTCTGGTTCTGACCTCAACACAGTCGGGTCGGTACCACAGGTTTAGTTCAGGTCGGCCTTGAGATTTTCTCCAGAACCGCGTCACTCACCGTACGTGAAGAAACCCGGCAGGTAAAAGACTCTTCTTCCCAACAGAGTGGTACCAACGGTTGGAGGAAGAGGCTCGTGTCCCACCTGGAAACAAAACACAATTCTTCACTTTTCATTCAAACTCAACAGATCGCTCAAAGAACGTGATCCATGCTGGTAAAATACTGACGTCACTCCGTCCGGACCAGTAAAAATCCAAGTTTTGAAAACTGGCATTCGTAAACAAAACTACGGTACATGTAGGTAGTTTGTTGCAGCTGATAAATGACTACCGGTACATTTCTACAAACTACGAAAACGATGAAAACAATATTTAATCATTTCTTTTTGCCTGCACAGTCAGTGAACTTTACATTCTAGGGTTATTTTGACAGAACTTTTATGAAAGTTGATGAATTAAGTTTATTTTAAATTAAAAATGACCTGGGCCAAAATCAGCAAGTCTACATGTGACAAAAACAACAAACTGGTGACTTGGACTGAAGTTTGATAATGACATTATCTTTAACCTATACATTGTTATTTATTATTATTAATATTATTATTGCCATCATTATGTCATCATTAATGTGTCAGATATTACTTTTTGATAAACTTGTGGCTGCACAGAAGATGTTGGAGTCAGTCTCCCCACCATCACAGACATCTACACCTCCAGATGCAGGAAAAGAGCCACCTGCATCATGAAAGACCTCACTCACCCAGCACACACACTTTTTGCCCCACTCCCCTCAGGAAGGAGGTTGAGGAGCATCAAATGTAGAACCACTAGACTGAGGAACAGCTTCTACCCTGAGGCTGTTAGACTCATGAATAAATAAATAATAAATAATCACTGCAAAATATCACATCATGTTGCTGCTGATCTGTTTCATGTTGCTGCTGATCTGTTTCATGTTGCTGCTGATCTGTTTCATGTTGCTGCTGATCTGTTTCATGTTGCTGCTGATCTGTTTCATGTTGCTGCTGATCTGTTTCATGTTGCTGCTGATCTGTTTCATGTTGCTGCTGATCTGTTTCATGTTGCTGCTGATCTGTTTCATGTTGCTGCTGATCTGTTTCATGTTGCTGCTGATCTGTTTCATGTTGCTGCTGATCTGTTTCATGTTGCTGTGTTCATTCGTGCTCATCTGCTCACACAGACTCATGTTTGTGCTGCTGTTCGAAGTTGTTTTTATGCAATTACTGCTTAGTGTATTTTTAGTTGATGTTTTTCTTAGTTCATATCTTAGATCTTATTACTGTTTTTCTTTTACATTTTATTGTTGGATGTAACTGGGACACTGTGTACACAATTTTGTTCCACCACATGAAACTATGACAATAAAGAATCTCTGAATCTCACTCTTGATTGACTGATTAAAATGCCTTTAATCGAGTTTAATTAATCACAAAGCTTGTTATTACCAGTAACCTTGTTTATTCAATCGCTTCCCAGCTGTAATACGTAGGATTTTATTTTTGGTCTGCTATTTTTGGTCTGCTGCCCTCATACATCTCCTCCTACATGTCTTTGCGTGAGTGCAGCTACAGTGTGCGCTCTCAGGACATGATTACCTGCAGTGTTCCGTCAGTGAGGACTGAACTTGGAAAAAGGGCCTTCTCCTACTCTGCTCCTGCTTCATGGAATATCTTACAAAAAGATCTGAAGCTCTCGACCTTGACTTCTCTAAATGGTTTTCAGAATCTGTTGGAATCCTGGCAAAAACCAATGCAGATCTGTTCCTGTCTTTGATTTTATACGTCTACCTTATAATGTTTTGCTAGTTTTTTGATACTTTGTAAAAAAAAAAAAAAAACTTTCTTTTGTTTTTTTTCTCTCTCTTTTGTTTTCTATTGTTTATTGTTTGTTTGTTTATTGTTTATTGTTTAAGGAAATTATACCACTGCTGTTCATTGTTCTTTAGTTTTAGCAGGTCGCTTTCGTAAATGAGCCCTTGAGGTTCAAAAGATTTACCTGACTAAATAAAGGTTGAATGAATGAATGAATTTTTACTTTTTTAGTCTAGAAACTTTACCTAGAATCTATCCTGGGTTTTAAAGTACAAAAAATCAGCTAATCAAAAGTAGAAAGTAAAAATCTGTCATTTAAATCGTGAAAACATGGCCTAGTTGGGCATATTGATGATAAAACACGTCCTGCTCCCCCTGCATGAAACTCTAACACCGTGCCTATACATTAAAACTATTGAATCTATATCAGTCATACTAGACATGTATTTACTTGGCATTGATTGAATCTACACCAAATTTTTGTCAAAATAAAATAAATCCACCCATGTGGGGCTGAGCCCCCCTGTGTCTGGACACTATGACCGCCTCTGCCGAGCAGCTGCAGGGTTTTTTGTCTTCAGCATGACGTCAGTTATTCCAGTAATGCGGGTTCGGACCCGCACATGTTCACCTGGATCAGCAGCTTGACGAACAGCAGCGGGTGCGTGGCGGCCGTGACGCCGGCCCCCAGCAGCAGCACCGCGGCGTCCACCTCCGCAGGGCTCGGCTCTGCGTCCTGCTCGAGGTCCGGTGGATCTCCGGGCTGGACCTCAGGAGGCTCCATGATGTTCTGTTACAGAGGAGGAGGAGAAGCAGCGCCGTTTACCTCCGGTCAGCCATAACTTCCGCTTTGAGCCACGCTTCACGGCCCGGACCCGGAAGTGAAGCTGCGCTCAGGTGAAGGAAAAGGTTGTTTTTTGTCTGTGGCGCAGAAAGATGCTCCTCGATGTTCTCACAACACGCTGGAGCCTAAAGTAGAAGCTTATCAGCAGTGTTGCCAGATAGAATCCAGGTTTTCCAGCCCAAAAATCTGTTAAACACCGCCGAAAAACCGCCCAATCAGAAAGTGTCACGTGACACATCACATACAGCAAAGCGGGGGGGGGGATAAGAGTTAAATTAGGTCCTCTGGATGGGTTAAAAAATTGTAGAAACGCTTCTTCTTTTATCCAACAGACTTTTTCTTTTTTTACTTCTGTATTTACAAAAAAAATTATATATATATATATATATATATATATATATATATATATATATATATATATATATATATATATATATATATATATATATATATATATATATATATATATATATATATATATATATATATATATATATATATATATATATATATATATATATATATATATATATATATATATATATATATATATATATATATATATATATATATATATA
>JBBPBX010019875.1:4978-16810 GCA_038048925.1 Garcialebias charrua | reverse complement strand
ATATGTATATATATATATATATATATATATATATATGTATATATATATATATATATATATATATATATATATATATATATAAAAATCACACACACACAGTACCCCCAACTCCTGTAAAGATATATCGGTGTTTATTTGTTCAATGTGATTAATCAAAACCAGTTAAATGTGATCATTGGTGCTCTTTATTAAGAAAATCAACATGTCACATTTCAGGAACTGATTATTATAGACACATTAAATGTTCACTAATGAATATTTCTATATTTATCATCACAGTAATAGTGTTACACACATTATTAGTTGTTAACACTCAAAATTAGTGTTTACCTATACTGTAACCTAAACATTTAAGGAATAAACATTTTTATTAATCACTTTAAAAGTTATAAATGTTGTCTTTGGTGCATGTTTGTTTTCCAAATATATTAGTGTGTGTGAATGACAGGCATAAACACTTTGTAGAACGGTGCTTTATGAAGTTCAGTCCGTTTCCTTCTATCAGTTGACCGGCAGTTCTGCCACATCCAATATGGCGGCCGCTCTGACGTACCGCCGCTACGGACCAGCCCACTCAACGAGGCGTCCACTAACTGCCTCACCAGTTCTCTGTTGGGATCGCCCTGGCAGATGACAATAGCCAATCAGTGATGGAGAAAGGTCAGAGGAGCTTTGCTATGAAATAATGATGAATGATTGTTTGAAATTCATTTAATAGTTAACTCAGAAACCGCCGATCTGACTCCAAATCCGCCCAAATTATCACCACCCGCCCGAAGCTATTTTTAGCCGCTAAGTAGAGAGTGAAAACCGCCCAAATGGCGGTAAACCGCCCAATCTGGCAACACTGCTTATCAGTCCCAGAACCAAAACAGAGGGGCAGGGCTTGGCGCGTGACGTCAGATGGGCGGGGCTTGCCGTGTTCCATCAGGGCGGGGCTTACCGAGCGCCACATACCATATTTTCCGGACTACAGGTCGCGGCTTTTTGCCTAATTTGCATGCCCTGGGACCTACAGAGAGGTGAGACCTATTTATGGGTTTTTTCCCATATTTTTAGACCAATTTTCGGCTCAGATGTGACCGTTTTTCATTTTGGCAAAAAATGGTGCAGTACCACTTCCAGAGAGTCCATCGACCGTTCCCAGCTCATGTGTCCGAAAAAAAGCCTCCTCTGCTCGGACTGACTCTGTCGCTGCCCAGCCTCCTGCTCTGGAGGTACCGTATTCGCCGGTGTATAATACGCTCCTGTGTATAATACGCTTTGTCCAATTTTTGGGAATAAATCAGAAAAAAATGTACATTATACGCTTCGGTGTTTAATACGCGCTGCCGTTGCAGTCTTTTTTATGGCCACTAGATGGCGCCAAACCCTCCCCGACGCCGACGTAACGCGTCATCCACCGCTGACGTTATGCGTCACCACACCGCTGAGACAACCCGGAAATGCGGTCCAGTGTGCAGCGCGAGCTGAATTTCATTAAAATTTAACTACAGAAACGCCTAAAAATATATTTGTCAGCTGAATATATATGTTAACGTGTCTCTGTTTAATTTTTGTTAATAAATGATTACAAATCAGCTGAATTTAAAATGTAAACAACACGATGTGGCACACACACAACAGGCCCACAGGCCCGGTTTGGAGCGAGAGCTGAATTTAATTAAAATTAAACTACCGTACAGAAACACTTAAAAAATATATATTTGTTAGCTGAATATATATGTTAACATGTCTGGGTTTAATTTTTGTTAATAAATGATTACAAATGAGCTTAATTTTGAACGTAAACAACACGATGCGCGCACCCAGACAGACAGAAACGGTTTGCTGCGCATCATTTAATTAAAATAAAACTACCGTACAGAAACACCTAAAAAATATATATTTCTTATATTTCTACTGAGCTTAACTAAATGTGAAATCAGCTGGTCTGAGCTGGATTTAAAAAAATAGTTTGCCGATTTATTTCTTTACATTTAGCTAAATAAACGCTTAAAAATATTTCTTACCTGACTTTATAGCAGACGGGCTCCTGAGCTTAACCAAATGTGAAATCAGCTGGATTTAAAAATCCGCTGTGTGGTTTATGAGTGGTATCTTGCAAACAAAAACAGCGAACCTCACAGCTAATTGCAGCTACATCCAGAGCAAGGAGCGGGCAGCGACAGAGTCAGTCCGACCAGAGGAGGCTTTTTTTGGACACATGAGCTGGAAACTTCTGGAAGTGGCCCTCTTCCTCTTCGCTCTCTGAGTCCTCTGCTGCTGCCCATAGCGCCCATAGCGGCCGAAACTGGTACTGCACCATTTTTAGGCCAAACTGAAAAACAGCGAATCAGAGCCAAAATGGGTCTAAAAATATGGGAAAAAATCCATAGATAATACGCTTCGGTGTATTACGCAGGATATTCAAATGAGCAATAAAAGAGCATATTATACACCGGCGAATACGGTATTTGCTCAGTGTTTGTTAGCTGTTTGTTTGCAAGATAAGTCAAGAACCATGCAGGTTTTTATGAAACTTACAGAATGTAATCACTGTATGGACATTTACAAGTAGCTTTATGAGATGTTTGAGATATTTCTTTTTTTTAAACAGAACTTTTATTAGCGGTTAGCTTCCGTAAACAGATACCTACTATTTAGATATATAGCTCATAAACCACTCGGTGGATATTTTTTCTGCTTACAAAGTGTAATTATATGGCTTTAATTTACAAACTGTTGCCCTGGATGAAACATTTGAGATAAATTTCGATTTTTTTATTCGTGTTTTGAGAGACGGACTCGTCTCTGTTAGCTTTGGTTTTATTTCTGTTTATAACGTTATAAATAGCTCAGAAACCACGTGGCTATTTTTTCTGCTGCCAGAGTGTAATCATATGGCTTCAATTTACAAACTGTTGCCCTGGATGAAACATTTGAGATAAAATTTGATTTTTTATTCGTTGTTTTAGACGGAATCGTCTCGTGTTAGCTTCCGTTTTATTTCCGTGTATATTTTAGCAAATAGCTAATAAACCACTCGGCTAATAAACCACTAACCCTTGTGCTATAATGTCAGCTATAATTTTTAGCAAACAAATAATTGTTTTTACCGTGTTAATCTTCTTAAAAGCCTTGCTGTGCGCTCCTGTGGCAGACATTTGCAACAGAGCTAAACACTCCATATTTCCGGGTTGTCTCAGCGGTGACGCGTTACGTCGGCGGTGACGTAGGTGCGACCTATATTCCGGTGCGATCTATTTATGGATTTTTCCAAATTTTTGGCAATAATTGGACAATGCGACCTATATTCAGGTGCAACCTATAGTTCGGAAAAATACGGTAATCGTAAAGATGGACATTATCATATTACTGGAGCCGTTATATCCCAGATATTCACTGGAAAACAGTTTGGATGATCCCCCATAAATATTTAATTGTAAACAAGGTGAAGGAAGTGTCATTTAAAATTCTCCATAAAATTTTGCCTGCTAAGCACTATATGGTAAAATTTAAAAGATACATAAATACTAATTGCAGTTTCTGTGAGGGCCATCCAGAAACTGTGACACATCTCTTTTGGCTCCGCCCCTTTGCACAAACGTTCTGGTCAGAGTTAAGCAGGTTTATTAATGACCATATTTTAAAGAATTTTTCATTATGCTGGGAAAATGTTTTATTTTGTTTATATAGATTCCATAGAAAGGATGCTAAACGTTTCTTTATAATAAACCTGTTAATCCTCTTTGCTAAATTTTATATTCATAAATGTAAATTTGCTAATAAAACACCTTGTTTCTCTGTTTTCATTAAAGATATGGAACTGTATATCAAATCTATAACAGACTCTACAAATGAAAAGGCTCTAAGGACAATTTCAATATGTACATCTTTGCATGTTCTTATCTAATTATCACCCCTGGTTGTTTGTTTACATGGCTGTTGTATTGTGTTGTGTCTTCATTCTGTTGTGATGTATACAATTTTGTTTCAATAAAGTTCTTTAAAAAAAAAGATGGACATTATCATGAGAACATTCTGGAAAACTTGAAGTCTGTAGGAGGAGTCAGCGTTGATTCTGTGAAAGATGAAAATTTAAAAACAAACCGTGTTTAAATCAAGTCATGAGAAACATGGAGCTCTCCACGTTATTATCACAGATTAAAACCAGTAATACAAGTTTACAAATTTATGCTGAAAAATTTCAAACAGATTATTTGACGTAAACAAAAATATCTAATCTAAAAAGCAAGCCCTACCTCTTATCTCAACTCCAGCAGTCAACAAACCAAAGTGGCTAAAGGACACACACCGAAGCCGTTGATGAGAGATTGTCGTGGAAACAGCATAAATTTAGTTTAAACTAAGTTATCTAAATCTATTGGCGTATTGTATAAACTAAATGACTTGTTAAATGATAGAGCTCTTTATTTGCTATATTACTCAATTTTTGTTCCACATTTAATTTATTGTGTGGAGGTTTGGGGTAAAGCCTGTACAACTATAACAAATTCTATTTTTATTTTACAGAAAAGAGCGGTGAGAATTATTGCTAGAAGCCTTATCGTCATCCATCGAATGTATTATTTAAACAACTCAAATTATTAAAATTTTATGAGTTGGTAGATTATAATATTTTGTTAGTAATGCATAAGGCTCATAAAAATATGCTACCCACGAATGTTCAAATGTTTTTCTTTTTCATAAAGAGAGAAAGCTGTTACAGTTTAAAAGGAACTGAAATATTTGTTAAACCTAGATATAGGACTAGTTTGAAGGGACGTTTTATTTCGAATAAGGGAGTGGAATTGTGGAATGTTTCGGAAAAGGATGTTAAAGATGTAAACTCTGTGATGAAATTCAAAAAATTTATCAATGTCAATGTCAATTTTATTTATATAGCACATAAAAACAACCGAAGTCGACCAAAGTGCTTTACAGTTAAAAAAATAAAAACAGAGTAAAATGCATCTAGTGCCACTAAACATAATAAAGCTATCAGTAAATGCAACAACAATAAAATCTGCTCAAAATTTGATCTCACATTCTGCGAGGATCAAATGCCAAGTAAAACAGATGAGTCTTAAGTGAAGATTTAAAAGTGTCAACAGTCTGAGCGCTCTTTACTTTCTCAGGTAAACTGTTCCACAGTTTTGGAGCAGCAACCGCAAAAGCCTAAACTGTTAGCAAAATACTAAAGCTTTAAGTAATGCATCCTAATGTATTTGTTGATTATTGAGTGTGAAATGTTACTAAATTGATCTGTTGTTTTTGGTAGTTAATTGTTTGAATTGATTGTTTGTAAATTGTTTGTTTTGGGGGGTTTTTTGGAAAAAAAGGGGCAGACAAAATAAGAAATGTTTCTTCTTTCTGCCACCTTTCATTTTATGTATTTTGATTCTTTCACATATTTATGAAATGGGTTTTTTTCTCCATTTTCTTTTATGTTGTTTTTTTTATATGTAAAATGAATAAAAACTTTTTTTTTAAATGCAACTTTTGTCCTTTTCAAATGATCACAAATTATAAATATTTAAAAATCTCCTCAATAGCTTTTTATTATTATTATTTTTTTTATCATGCTGGCTCTATTTTAACTTCTTTTAGGTTGTTTTAGCTTTTAGCTAGCCTTTGGACACTTTACCTATTTAGCTACTTGTAGCTTTTATCATTCTGCCTCTTCTGTTACTTTTAACCAATCATTTTTTACTTTTTACCTTTTGCAGCTTTTAACTACTTTTAGCTTCTAGCAAATATTTAGCTACTTTTAGCTTTCTAGTATCATTTTGCTAGTTTGAGCCTTTAGCTATACTGTTCCCAAACTTTTGGCATTTAGCTAGCTTTTTGGTACTTTTAGCAGTTTTTTAATGCTTTTAGCTAACTTTTGCTAGTTTTAGCATTTATCATTCTGCTGCTGTTAGCTTATGTTCTGCTTTCTAGTGTTTTTGTTACTTTTAGTTACATTACTGTTCTCTTAGCTAGCTAAAGGTTAAAAGGCAGCAGCTTTTGCTGATTTGAAGCATACAGAACAAGCCGTAAATCAGGTAAAGGTCAAAGGTCAGTTTCCAAACTCTCTGGAGTCCATCGATCTACAGAGAGAAAGATTATTCACAGATAGCTGATTCACCCTGAAGGTCAGACCCTGCAGTGAGCTCCATCTCAGACTCTACGGGCCTCAGTCAGCAGGTCAAAGGTCGTGGCCTCATCTCTAAAAACGACAGGGAAGCACAACTTTTATCCGAAGGAACCAGAAGACTTCTGGACCAGAACCAGACCAGAGAACAGATGTTTACCCAGAATGCACTGCAGCAAACAGTTCCTCCAGCTGTCAGCACGGTGGTGGATGAGCTGTAGCAGCTAACCCACGTTTTTCAAAAACTGAATGAAAAATGATAAAAGTACTCATCGTACACTTTGCTCTGAAAACAGAAACGTTAAGATTTGACTCAAAGTGTCCCCCAAGTGTCCCCCAAGTGTCCCCCAAGTGTCCCTCAGGTGTCCTCCAGATGCAGAGTTCAGAGCAGTGTTAATTTTGACAGCTATTTTTAATTTAGTTTTAGTCTTAGTCATGTGACTAAAACATCATTTAGTTTTAGTCATTACTTAGTCATCAGAATTTTTTTTGTTTTAGTCTAATTTTAGTTGACAAATCAATGAAAACATTTAGTCGACTAAATCTAGTCAATTAAGTCGACTAAGTTATACATAGTAAAAACTTTTCATGAATTTCATCAATTCTCTGTAGTTACTAAAACAAAACAATGTTTTAACCATAATATTAATCTTAATATGCAATACATACAACAACAAATAAAACTTTTTTCAAACATCTTTATTTCAGAGACTAAAGAGCAATTTTAGGTTTTCGCCAGCAGAGAGGAGTGTGGCTCTTCACTCAGGAAGCTCTGCTGCTTTTAGTTTTTATTCTCATTCACCCACTGGTGTTCACAGATCATTCTGTTATTTAAACTAGTTAAACAAATGTCTGACACCTGAACGATGCGTTCAGGTACCAGGTGTCACCACTTTATTTATTTATTTGTTTATTTCAAATTTAACACATTTTTTTTTTTTACAAAATCATATTAGGAAGAAAAAAATTAAAATGAAAGGAAGCAGAAGAAGAAAAAATCTTATGACATCTGCCCCTTTTCAAACAAAATCAATTCAAACAATCAATTTTAAACAATAATTATCCATGAACCAATTATGTAACTTGTTACAATTCACAAAAATATGATACTTATAATTTTCACCATTTACCGGTATATATATTTTTTTCAAAAGTTCACTCAATCATTTTATTAGATATAAACACAGACTTAGCTTTTTTGACATTATTATCCAAACCATTCCCTGACAGCCTCACATCACACGTTATGTTCAAGATATTCTTGCTGAAAGAGCTACAGCTAGCTGTCACTGCTAAAAAGAGCAAATACTTGCAGCTAAAGGAATATAGATAGAAGGTAAAGAGAGTGAGATTCTAGCTAGAAGGTTGATGGAGCAGAATACCAGCTACCTAACAGGTGAAACTATTAACTAGAAGCAGAAGGAGCAAAACATAGCTATAAGCTAAAAGAGGAAAGCTAGAAGCTAAAATGTACCAAACACTAGCTAGAAACAAAAGAAGGAAACATTAACTAAAAAAAAAAAGTAAAGCACTAGTTAGCAAAAGAAGCAAAACACTAGCTAAAGCTTAAAGGAGGAAAACACTTTTTTATATTCAAGGCAAGAAAGTTCATGCTCAATCATCCAGGTACCAAATCCAATAATTCTCAGTCGGGTCATCTGGACATTTCTTTTTTATAGAAACGTTGGCTCCAGCAAACTGGTTGGTCCACTTAAGGTGTTTACTGCTTGGTGGGGAAACAGTTTGCTGGAACTCCTCTGACTGATGAAGTCCTCTGGATGGAGGGTGAAACATCTCTGCAAAAAAATAAACTGTCCAGATGACCCGACTGAGAATTATTGGATTTTTTTTATATTGATTTTATAGTTTTACTGATCCACCTGCATCATGAAGGACTCCACTCACCCAGCACACATTTTTTGTCCCACTCCCCTCAGGAAGGAGGCTGAGGAGCATTAAGTGTAGAACCAACAGACTGAGGAACAGCTTCTACCCTGAGGCTGTTAGACTCAAGAATAAATAACCAGAATAATCCCTGTGGAAAAAATCACTGTAATGTCACTTGATTGTTGATGTGTGCTGCTGATCTCATGCTGCTGATTTATTTCATGCTGCTGATCTCATGCTGCTGATTTATTTCATGCTGCTGATTTATTTCATGCTGCTGATTTATTTCATGCTGCTGTGTTCGTTCGTGCTCATCTGCTCACACAGACTCATGTTCGTGCTGCTGTTCGACATAATGTTTTTATGCTACTAGTGCCTTGTGTATTTTTAGTTGATGTTTTTCTTAGTTCATCTCTTAGATGCTATTAATGTTTTTCTTTTACATTTTATTGTTGGATGGGACCCTGTGTACACAGTTTTGTTCCACCATATGTACCACATGTGGTAAATGACCATAAGAACCTTTGATTTTGATTTGATAGAATTTCTGATTTTATAGTTTAACTCTTAAAGTTGGACCTGTATGTGTTTATAAACGTTCGGCCGATTTAATTGTTTTTATGATGTCACTCAAGAGAAACTGCTTCTCACAGCTGGAGAGACAAAGCCCCGCCTCCCTCTGCTCCTCCCTGTCAATCAATGTCACTTCCTGAGTGTAACAGCAGGTAAGATATTAACTGTTAACAACTCCTCCACAGAACCCCCTTCAAACGTATGTATTATTCTGGAACAAACATGGTGATGTTGCTGTCTTCAGCTAATGGAAACTCTGCGGCCCGGCTGACTTCATGTCGTGGTGGCAGGTTCTGGTTCCGACCCGCTGACTGTTTCTATTCCCACAGCGAGACGTGAACGCCCTCAGAGACAAACATGACTCGTTTGATGGGAGCGGGATGAGGAGGTCTGGAAACACCTCAGCTCATCTGAACAACAGAGTCGGGCCATGACGTGCAGCTCAGAGACAAAACATCACGTCTCATCAAACATCTGCTCGTCCTTCAACAGTCCAGAGGAACAGAAGGAAAAATGATGTCATCAAAACTGGACAAACTGCTCAGCTGCTGAGACAGAATTCATTCAGACACAAAACAAATCATGAAAATATTTATTGCATTTATTTACATCCATCCATCATCATCATCATCAGCTTTATTTATAAAGCGCTTTAACACAGCCACAGCTGAACCAAAGTGCTGGACATCAGATACAAACAAGATAAAAGAAAACATAAAAACAGAGCTACAAAACTAACACACAGTGAACTAAAAACTCAATTTAAAATACAATAAAATGACAAGTTAAACATGTAAAATCAATAAAAACAAAGTAAAATCAAGTCTCAGTTGGTTGAAGGCCAGTGAGTATAGATGTGTTTTCAAACGGGTTTTAAAAATGGACAGTGAGGGGGCCTGTCGAATGTGTAAAGGCAGAGCCTTCCATAACTCAGGGCCACTAACAGAGAAGGCCCTGTCTCCTCGAAGCTTCCTCTCAGGCCGGGTTCCCACCAAACGCGTCTTCAGCATCAAAAACTCTCCCGACGCCGCGTGGTGTTGGCTGCTTGTCAACAGATGTCTGTTCACACCGAACGCGTCTGAAGACGCGCAGTGGGAGGAGCGTCTTGGTCCTTTTCCGGTCGGGTTGGTTTTGTTTCTTGTAGCAGATGAAATCAGCTGTTCGTGAGCCTCATTACTACTTGAGTGGGTTTTCTACGAGCCGAACTGCAGCTCCAAAAGTCTTTGTTGAGATTAAAACGTTTTTTTTTTAATGTTTGGGTGATCATACGCTCGAGCGGACAGCAGCAACTGTAAAAATGCCAAGTTTCTTACCGGAGGCTGGTTCCTTCATGGAGGCTCGTTGGGCTAAGTTTAAAAAGTCCAAAAAAAGTCCCGTCGTCGTTGCGTCATCACATAGCAGAGGCTCTCCCGATTGGTTGCTGCTACGCGGCGAGCAGCCGAAGTAGGTCAAAGTTTAATTTGTTGAACTCGAGCAGCCGCTGCTTTGGACGCGCCGCGTGCGCGGAAAAGAACTGCTGCGCTGCTCAAACTGCTCAAAACGTGCCGCGTCACGCTTCGCCGCTCCTCGATGCGCGGCCACATAGACTTTGCATGTAAACTGGCTGCTTCGGCTGCTCGGAACACGTTTGGTGTGTAGCCGTCATTACTCCGTGGAATGACCAGGAGCAGCTGGTCAGCAGACCTGAGTGACCGGGATGGAGTGTAATGGTGTAGAAGCTCTGTCAAATAAAGGGGGGCAAGGTTGTTTAAAACCTTAAAAACAAACAAAAGATTTTTAAAATGAACTCTAAAATACACGGGCAGCCAATGGAGAGAAGCCAGGACAGATGTGTGATGTGCTCTCTTTTGCGTGTTCCAGTTTAAAAAAAGACGTGCAGCAGCATTTTGCACCAGCTGCAGACGTGCAAGTGAGGACTGGCTGACTCCAAGATAGAGAGAATTACAGTAATCCAGCTGGGATGAAATCATCATCCAACCACCATCCAACTATCATCCAACCATCATTCATCCATCATCCATCCATCATCCAGCCAACCATCATCCATCCACCATCCAACCATCATCCATCCATCATCCATCCAACCATCATCCATCCATCATCCAACCATCATCCATCCGTCATCCATCCACCATCCAACCATCATCCAACCACCATCCATCATCCATCCATCATCCAACCAGCATCCACTCATCATCCATCATCCAACCATCATCCATCCATCATCCAGCCAACCATCAACCATCCAACCATCATCCATCCATCATCCAACCATCATCCATCCATCATCCAACCATCATCCATCCATCATCCATCCAACATCATCCATCCATCATCCAACTAACATCCAACCATCATCCATCCACCATACAACCATCATCCAACCACCATCCAACATCCAACCATCATCCATCCATCCATCATCCAACCATCATCCAGCCAACCATCCACCATCCAACCACCGTCCATCCATCATCCAACCATCATCCATCCACCATCCATCATCCAACCACCATCCATCATTCAACCATCATCCAACCATCATCCATCCACCATCCAGCCAACCATCATCCATCCACCCATCATCCATCCATCATCCATCCAACCACCATCCATCATCCATCCATCATCCATCCAACCATCATCCATCCATCATCCAACCATCATCCATCCACCATACAACCATCATCCATCCATCATCCAACCACCATCCATCCATCATCCAACCAGCATCCATCCATCATCCAACCTTCATCCAACCATCATCCAACAACCATCCAACCATCAGCCATCCATCATCCAACCATCAGCCATCCATCATCCATCCATTATCCAACCATTATCTTTATCCACTTCTTCCTTTTCAGGCACTGATGTCCATGTCCAGCAGTCATTGTGTGAGAGGTGGGGGACACCTGGACAGGTCTCCAGTCCATCAAAGGGACACCTAGGGACAATTGTCTAACATGCATGTTTTTGGTCTGCTCCACCGTGTAATGATGATACATGTGTGTTTCAGGTAACAGGACTGTTTTTATCCTGCGTGGGCTCAGCTGAACTCTGTTCCTGGTTTTAATGTTGAAGACTGCACGTTCAGTGTGAACTCATTAAAAAGACACAACACTGACCCCTCAGCTCTGGAGTGAAGATAAAAACAGACTCCGGCTGTCAGACGTCCTCAGATGAATGTGAAGCACGAAGCCACGGCACTGTTGGGCTGCGACTCGTGAAATGGAAAAGTCAGGAGCTCAAAT